>JANZLC010000007.1:356595-372633 GCA_026413385.1 Erythroxylum gracilipes
ATTTTTGTATTTGATGAGAAAACATAATTAAATTTGTCATTAAAATATTAAGTACACGTTGAGAACGTGATTGCTGTTTTTCATTATTTAAGAATAAAACCAATTTTTCTATTTATTGTAAGGCTCGTTGAGTGACTAAAGGCTCCTTTAACATAAATATGCTTTATCTTAAATTAAAGTGTCCTTCATAACTAAATTTGTATGATTTGGATGAGTGACTCATAATTATATAAATTTAGAAGCAAGGCTAGGACTATCATATAAGATATCACCCTAAGGATCTAGAAGTCACATGATATGTGATTGATAAGGATGTTATCTAGATAATTTAAGTTTGGATGGTTTGTTAAGTGACTCAAGGTCAACTAAATTTACCCACTAGGGAGATAAGTAATCTTTCCAAATAGTATAAAAGATATTAATTCGAATAAAATAGTGGGTGTAACTAAATAAATAATTAAAATCCTAATCTTAATTTATAGTCATACCATAAAACCAATAATTACTTTTCTTACATTCATATTTTATTATGAGTATAAATTAAACCAAATTTCTTAGATAGGTTAAGTTTAAAAAGAGTTCTTAAAGATAGATAGAAAAATTACATGTGCACTATGCAAATTTGCTATTAATCCCTCTTAATGAATTGGTTTTAAAGTTTTAGAGATATGCCAAAATCATATAGATGAAAAAATTTAATAAAATTTTAAGTTGACTAATATCTCATAAAATTCAAGGACAACATGTAAAATGCATGTCAATACCATTATAGCAAAATGCAAGAGTTTGCATGAAGTAAAGTTGAAATGTATAACACCTTGACGAAAATGTTTCATTCAATTTATTATAAAAAAGCATAAATATGGATTACAATTGAATGTATTTGCTATAGAATGATAATAGTTATCATTAAAAGAAATGATTGCATGACTTTTTTTTTCCAATACTTGACATGATAGAGATCATGTATATTTCTAATTCATGCATTTTAATATTTGATACTGAATTCAAATTTAACATTGTTATAATTTTCAATGTATGATAAGAAAAAGATTGTTGAGTAAAAGTAGTTAATCTAAGTTTATGCAACTAGTTTGTACATTTTGGCCAAAAGGAGATTTATGCTTAACATAAGTGGCAAGAATATATAAGTGGCAAGAATATAAAATCCATTTATGCCAGGTTCCTATTTTCTCTTCGCCAACTCTCTTTCTTTGTCCTTCTTATCAGTTATTCCCTTAACTCATTACTTTTATTATAACTCTCCTAGATCTCCCGATCTAAACCAATTTTTTTTCTTATTTAGAAGCCCACTTATTTTCCCTCACACCCAGGTCCTAACAATTTATCGTTATTAGTAAAATGTCTCCTAGACCTTCTAACTCAACCCCTACTATCCTTGGTTAGGCTTTGGAGAATGAGGAATTCCCTCCTCTTTCTCCTTCATAGCAACTTAACTCCTTACCCTAAAAGGCCGGAAAATAGAATTGGAGTCGACTGATGTGAGACCTTGACTCTTTTAGTAAGCTTCATTTCATTTCAAGCATCAAAGAGGGATTTGTTTCCCCACTTGCTAAAGTCTTACAAAGTGGTGTATCGAACTAGAAAGCTCACTTGGTTGGCTATTTTTTTGGAGAAGAAGATGGCTTATCTAAGTGTTTAGTATCAAGTTGATATGAACTAGAAAAAATGAGGACTTCAAACTATATTGACAATTGAGGATGTCCTCTTTATCTTTTAATGTTCATATGAAGAAATGGCAAGAAACGTGATGGACATGAAACCTTGTCATATACAAGGTAAGCCAATTTTTTTAGAAAATAGGAAATAGGATTTAAGCTTGGCATAATAGAAATTAAACTATTCTTATTTAGGTTAATTTTCATAAGATTCCTCTTGAATATTGACCCTATAAGGGGTTGAGTTACTTGGCTAATTATATAGGGACTCTTCTAGCATTGGATGACAACACAACTAAATTAAAAGGATGGGTCATTCTAGAGTTTGTGTTGAAGCTAAAAATAAAAGAACTATGCCTGAGAGCATTCTAATCATAAAGTATAATGCTAATATAGAATTGGTTAAAGACATAATCCATTTGTCTTATCCTTAGAAACCTTACTTGAAAGAAAACACCAAAAATGTGGATCCCTAAGAGAAGTAATAATGAGGAAGGAAGTTGTTAAAAAGAACCCTTAACCAAACTAGGAAACACTAAATAAGTTGAAGAGCTAAATCTAACTACTAAAACTAAACACAAACATGTGGAATCACCAAAGGATAACACTGAAGTGCCTTATACAGGAGACGAAAAGGAAAATTTAGGTGAAGAAGAAACGCAAAGAATAATTAGCATTTACTGGAGCTGACAAATATGAGTAATAGAGGAAAAAAGGTATAAGGAGAAGAAATCACCACTGTTAACACTAACTCAGGTTGTAATAAGGAAATGATTCCAACTACAAATGTAAATACTAAAGTGATTAGTTCAACCAAGAATCAACTTGAGGAATGATATTAACTAGGCTCTAGCAAGACCAAAATAAATGACAAAGTTTTTCAAAAATAATTTAAGTTTTTCCTAACATATTGGATCAACTTAAGCAACCACTCTAAACACCCTAATGGTGGAGTTATAATTGCTATAGATCCAACTCATTTACACCTCTCTAAATGGTTTTATACAGATCAGTTACTTCATTTTCACCTAACTCTTAAAGTTTACAATCTTCCAATAGTAATCACAGAGGGCTATAATGCTAATTGGGAATTTTAGAGACCTAGCTTCTGGAAGGACTTACAGGAAATTGACTTGAACAGTTCAACTCCATCTATGATTGGTGCTGATATCCTATAGAGGAAGGAATATAATCTATTTAGACACCAAATAATTAAATACATTAAATGCTCTACTGGGACTTTTGTGGATCTTAAATTTTAGGGTCCTATATTTACATGGAGTAATCATCAAAAGAGTGATTACTAGAAAGTGTTTAGTTAGGTGTTTGGACTCCTGCAAAGAAAATTGGATAAGTGTTTGGTTAATAGCAGGTGGCTTACTAAATTGACTAAAAGTTATGCTATTTTCGAGGAACATCTATTTTTTGATTATGCACCTATCAATGTGCATATAAATAACAAGTTAACTAGAAGAAGATCTCCTTTCAAATTTTTAATTCTCTTCTAAAACATCCTCAACTTGATTATGTTATTTTAGTTGTCGTATAAAAGAATTTCCAAGGATCAATTGCATTCCAGTGTCTCTAGATTTTTAGAGCTATGAAAGTAGATTGTATAGTGTTACCGAAAAACAATACTGATCCACTAAAACTTAGTAAATTGCAGGCAACGGACAATCTTAACTCAGAAGCAATTAGCAATCAATCCAGCAGACTCTATACAAATTGATAAGGGGAAGATTGATTTGAGTAAGTACCTTTAAGCTTTTGAAGACTATAGGTCTCCGCTGAAGCAAACCTCTAGGATTTAATGGATTCAAAGGGTGATAAAAATAATAAATACTTTTTCTGTGTGAACAAGGTAGGAGGAATAGGAACAAAATACTTTCTCTTAAGGATAGCAATGGTAGACTTGTTTATGATCAAGAGGAACTGAAAAAGATAGCCATGAGAAATATACTTAGCACATACTTCTGATTTCCTTGATAATATACTTAATAAAATGAATGGATCAGCTGATCATAGTCACCATTTTACTTTGCTTAAAGAATTCATTAGTCAAGAGATTAAAATAGTCTTATTTTCCTTTCATCCCGACAAGTCTCTTAGTCTAGATGGATTTAATGCCAAGTTCTTTTAGGAAAAATGGAATATTCTTCATCCATCAATTGTAAATGTTGTTCAGGAGTTCTTCAAAAGTGTTAGATTACTCATTGAGATGAATAAGACTTATCTTGTCTTAGTTAACAAATCCCTTAATCTTATGTGTCTTAATGATTATAGAACAATTGCTTATTACAATGTGGTGTATAAGATCATTTCTAAAATTATTGCTAAAAGTTGAAGATTACATTACCTAGAATGATTAATCCAAGTCAAGGTATTTATGTACCTGAAAGAAGTGTTGGAGATAATATAATGTTAGCACAAGAATTATTCAAAGGTTACAATACTAAGAAAAATATCATGAGTTGTGCTCTCAAAGTTGATTTTATTAAAGCATATGACATTGTGGAATGGAGCTTCATTAACTCACTCTATACATTTGGCTACCCTAGCAAATTCATCAATTGGATCCAATCATGCATCAAAATATTCACATAATTAGTGTTAATGAATGGTGAACCTACTCAACTCTATAAAGCCTTTGGAGGGATAAGTCAGGAAGATCCCTTATCCTTGCCCCTTTGTTACCACTATGGAAGTCTTACATAGAATGACTTAACTTTATGTAGTTGAGAATCTAGGTTTTAGATATCATCATTGATGTATTGAGCTTAATATCCATAACTCTCTTTGGAGATGATTTAATAATTTTAAGTGCTAATGTCCTTACTTCAATTGGGTACTTCTAAGATCCTTGTAGATATTTCAAGAAATTTCAGAGCTGAACTTCAATCTAAGAAAGAGTTCTGGTTACCTTTCTAGGAAAGTAGAGAAGACTCATTACTCTTAATTAGGGAGTCGGGACTTACCATTCAACAATTGTGTCTAACTTATTTGGGTTCCAGTCTCCTCAAGGAAACTCAGGGAGCTATTGGAGACTTTATGAAAAGTGGAAGTCAATATACCACTACTCGAGGCCATCAAGTAAGTACCAAGGTATGCCAAATTTCTGAAAGATGGGTTAGAATGTGTTTGTGGTATTTAGAAAGATGCCTAAAAAATGCCAAGATCCAGGTATGTTTACCATTCCTTACAAAATTAGGAATACAATGATCAATAGAGCTATGTTTGATTTGGGTGCTTCTATTAATATGATGCCTCATTATATTTATGCTTATTTAAATTTGGGTCCATTGAAAGAAAAGAGTGTAATCATACAACTGGTTGACTACACTAATATTTATCTTGATGGTATCGTTAAGGATGTTTTGGTACAAGTGAATAAGTTAGTGTTTCCTGCAGATTTTTACGTTGTGGATATGAATGATGACACCTCATGTAATTCGATTCCTATCTTGTTGGGGCTTAATATAGCTCAAACTAAAATAGATGTTCGTGAGGGCACCCTCACAATGGAATTTGATGGGGAAGTGATTCATTTCAATATTTTTGATGCTATGAAACATCCTCCTGATGATTATTATGTTTTTTCTGTAGATGTGGTTGATCCGTTGGTGCAGGAAATATTTAAATTAAATTTCAGGGATCATTTGGAAACGATTTTAACTGAGGATACAAAAGTAAAAGCCAACACTGATGTTGAGATGGGAGAAGAGCTTATGGAAATGACAGCCGCGTTAAACTCATTGGAAAGCTCTCTAAAAAGGTATGATTTGGCTTTTGTACAACTACCTGAAGCTCACCAGAAGTTGTTACCTTCTGATGTGCAGGCACCAAAATTGGAATTGAAGCCACTCCCTACATATCTAAAGTATGCCTATTTGGGAGATAAGCAGACTCTCCCAGTTATCATTTCAGTGAAGCTGATTTCAAATCAACAGGAGAGGCTGGTTCGAATGCTGAGAGAGCATAAGCAGGCCATTAGGTGGACTATCGTAGATATCCAAGGGATAAGTCCTTCCATATGCATGCACCACATTTTATTGGAGGAGCATGCAAAATCCACAAGACAAGCTCAGCGTAGGCTGAATCCTCCAATGATGGAAGTTGTAAAGAAAAAAGTGTTGAAGCTTCTCAATGTTAAGGAAATCTACCTGATTTCTGATAATAAGTAGGTAAGTCTTGTCCAGGTGGTTCCAAACAAGTCTAGAATCACTATTGTGACAAACCAGGAAGGTGAGTTGGCTCCCACCTGAGTACAAATCGGGTGGCGAGTATGTATTAATTATAGAAAGTAAAATTCTGCTACTCGTAATTCCTTTTATTGATCAGATGATTAAGAGATTGGTTGGTTATAACTATTATTGCTTTTTATATGGCTTTTTATGTTATCTTTAGATCCTGATCGCACCGGAAGATTAGGAGAAGATCACATTTACATGCCCATTCAGTACGTTTGCTATAACGCACCCGCCACATTCCAAAGGTGTATAGGAAGCATTTTTCAAATATGTTGAGAAGATTATTGAGGTATTCATGGATGATTTTAGTGTGTATGGATATTCTTTTGATGAATGTCTTGAGAATCTTGCCATTATCTTGGAATGATGTATAAAAACTAACCTTGTAATGAACTGGGAAAAATGTCATTTTGTGGTGATCAAGGTATAATTTTCGGCTAGCTAAAGGTATTGAAGTAGATAAGTCCAAAGTTGATCTTATTTCCTCTTTACCTTACCCCTCTACTGTGACAGAAGTGTGTTCTTTTTTCGGGCATGACGTTTTTATCGAAGGTTCATTAAGTTATTTTCGAAGATAGTTACACCACTATGCAAGCTTCTTCAATAAGATGTCTCCTTTGAGTTCGACGAGAAGTGTAAGGAAGCATTTAACAAACTTAACGAGTGTCTGACATCCCCACCAGTGATTCATCCGCCAGATTGGAATCTCCCTTTTGAGATTATGTGTGATGCAAGCAATTACATAATAGGAGTGATTTTAAGACAAAGAGTGGGAAAAGCTTTGCATGCCATCTACTATGCTTAAAAGACTCTAAACCTAGCTCAATTGAATTCTTCCACTACTAAAAAAGAATTGTTATCTGTGATTTTTCTTTTGAAAAATTTCGATCGTATTTACGATACTTGCTCACAAAGAAAGAAGCAAAACTGAGGCTGATCAGATGGATTATCCTCCTTCAAAAATTCAACTTGGAGATTGGAGATAAGAAGGGGGCAAAAAATGTGGCGGTGGACCATCTCTATCGTTTGATAAAGGAAAAGGATGATATCCCTCTATGGGAAACCTTTTCAGATGAGCAATTATTTTCTGCCAACGTGACACCACCATATTATGCAGACATTGTTAATTTTTTAGCTACTAACGAATTACCTGTTGGTTATGAAAGGCTTAAAGGGATAAGCTACGGAGTGAAGCTACATATTACGCTTGGGATGACTCGTATCTTTAGAGGCATTCCACAGATCAAGTTATCAGGAGGTTTGTACCGAAAAATAAATCATCATCAATTTTAACCTTCTGCCATTCGTACGCTTGCGGAGGACATTTTGGAGTGAAAAGGACAACTTATAAAGTTCTGGAGATTGGCTTCTACTGGCCAACATTATTCAAAGAAGTATATACCTTCTGCAAATTGTGTGATAGATGCCAAAGGTCAGGTAACCTATCCCATAAGGATCAATTGCCACAACCTCCTTTTCTTTTCTGTGAAATTTTTGACATTTGGGGCATTGATTTTATGGGACCTTTCCCTCCGTCTTTTGGCTTTACTTACATATTTCTTGCAGTTGATTATATTTCTAAATGGGTAGAAGCCAAAGCCACTAGGACTAATGATGCAAAGGTTGTTGCAGATTTTGTTAAGGCTAACATTCTTTCTATGTTCGGGATACTAAAAGCTATCATTAGTGACAAAGGAACCTACTTATGCAATAGGGTGATGGAAGCAACATTCAGAAAATATCACATCATGTGCAAAGTTTCTACTGCTTATCATCCCCAAACTAATGGGCAAGCTAAAGTCTTAAATTGAGAAATCAAGTTAATCTTAGAGAAACCCGTGAAGCCCAATAGGAAGGATTGGAGTGTAAGACTGGAAGACACACTATGGGTCCACAGGAAGGCTTACAAAACACCAATTGGGATCGATGTAGCCGTATAGGCTAGTGTTTGGGAAGCCATGTCATCTTCTGATGAATTACAACATAAGACTTATTGGGATATCAGAAGATGCAATATAAACTTGGATGATGCGGGAATGCATAGGAAGTTGTAGCTTCAAGAGTTGGAAAAAATGAGGAATGAGTCATATTAAAATGCAATGATATAAAAGAAGAGGACGAAAGTTTTTCATGATAAGATGATTTCAAGGAAAAGGTTCTCGGAAAACTAGAAAGTGTTACTATATCATTCCAAACTCAAACTTTTTCTAGGTAAGTTACGTTCCTGTTGGGTTGGTCTATATGTTATCATTTATATCTTTCCTTTTGGTGCAGTAGAGATACGAAGCCTCAAAACTAATAAGACATTCAGAGTGAATGGACATCACTTAAAGTCATATTATAAGGGCTTCCAAACGGAGGATTTGGGGTGTTGATGCTGGAGGATATGACTGGTGTCACTTGATGCATGCAACTGGAGGTCGAGCCAATGACGTTAAACAAAGGCGCTACTTGGGGGCCAACCCAAAGGGAGTTAATTTTTGTCTTTTACATTTTTGCATTTGCTATTTTTGTTAACTACTCCATTTCTTGCATTTGATTTTATATTGAGGACAATGTAAATTTTAAGTACGAGGGTGGGGTATATTAGTGTTTATACATGTTTTTGAGCTTAATTGTAGCATATGTGACTTCTTACATGGTTTTCAAAATCAAACAAACAAAATAAAAAATTTTCTTGTTTCCTATTGCTTTTAAGATTATTTAGTCATAATTAGAGTGTGAATCGATTAGTAAAATCCATAGCAAAATTTGACATGTACTTTTGTTATTGTGTTTTGTTAATGTGCATTATTCTTAGAAGAGCGGTGACTAGTGGTAGATAAAAAAAACCAGTGAGGTTTTGAGCCGTATTAGATTGACACATCTATATCAGTCTCACTATTTTGTTTGTTATGTGTGAGCTTCATGAAATTTACATCCTTTGAGTTGAATTTCTATTCGAGACTACTTTTTTATCACATGCATTTTTATGAAAATGATTAGACATTCTTAGTTGATTACAAGCTACATTAGCTAAATAGCCTACCCAACTATGTGAAATTTCCTTTGCTAACCTCCTTTAAGCTTTATTATCCTTTTCTTTTGTATAAACTACATTAGATGCACCTAACCAAATGCCTTACCCAAGTCTTAAAGCTAGTGGAGCATTTGTTAATTCTTGATGAATGTGATTATACAAAAGCCTAAGTGTGGGGGTATGCTTATTTGTGGGTTGGTTATATTTGTTAAAATTCAATGTTATGAATCCTATGTTGATGTAGCTTCTATCACTTCTACCTTGGAAAAAAAAGAAGAAAAAAAAGAGAAAAATGTGAGTTTGAATAAAAGTATCAAAGAGGAAATATAATTGATGTGAAAAGTTGTTAATTAATAGTTTATCCTCCTTAAGTTGTATTGATTGGGTGTTTGAATATATTACATATGAGGAAAATGTTGTTTTAGATGGAGCACTTTTTATATTATGCTAATGTGGCTTATGGTGTGAGAGCTAAATTGAGTTGTGAAACATAGTTGTTGCATTCTTCACGGCTGAAGGTACCTAGTTTTGAATGAATGTTAACTTGCTGCGTTTGACATCTTATTAAGTGTTACTTTTTCTTCACTAGCTTGTTGGCTTTTATGCCACATTATCCAAAATACATCCCACCTTATCCTTACCCACATTACAACCCTAGAAAATTCCTTTGATTTATGATCATGTATGTGACTTTTAGTGGTGGAGAAATAAAATGATATGTAAAGTTATAGATTTGAGTGTACCCATGAAAATATCTTGTTTAAACACTTTTTGTCCAACTCTAACTCGAGATTACTCAGTTTCTAAGGGTGGTGAATATTGATCGATCATGAGTATAAGCTTTGAATGTTGATTTGTTGCTATAGGTTTTGAAAGTCATTCATCTTTACTTATATTTATCTATTCTTAAGAAATATGGAAAATAAATAAAAGTTTCAAATTTTGATTTTGATTTTGACGATTTGCCCGAGGACGATCAAAAGTTAAGTGTGGGGGAAGTTGATATGTGTTTAGATGTTGATTCATTTGACATAATACACTTAGTAATTAATGCCTTAGAAATGCCTAGGATAACTCAGATAACTCACTTTAGCTCATATTTGATCTTAGGTACATTTCGGAAGTGAAGGAGCTAAAGTGACCCAAAGTATGTCCATTGAAGCCATCTTCTCAATTTTCATATTCTATTGATTCATGTAGCATGAATAAGAAGAGGATTGAAAGCAAGAGAAGACAATTAAATTCCAAGAAAGATGAGACATATGCTAGAAACACAAAGAAGAATACTGCATTGTAACTCATGGCTATGTAGTATTTTAATTCCACTAACATTTAAGGCATAAATAATACATGTGTGTGATATGAAGAGGGGTCCTGAAAAATAAAGAAGCGTGACGTGAAGATGGCTAGAAAGAAGACAAAGCTGAAATGGTGTCAGCTGTAGCATGAAAAAGCTGGGATAATAAAAAACAAAAATTAGATAGCTACACATTTGGAGGGCTTTCACTCACGACTGCATGGATTGCATGGACTGCATGTGTATCACGCGAGTTACTAGCTGTCATTCGATGTTTAAATTATAAGAAAAACAAAGAGATATGGAAGTGTTTCAGTTGAGCAAAAGAACATGAGTGTGTGAGTGTTGCAAAAAGGTGGAAGAATAAAAACACGGAAGAGCTGGAATGGGAGGCTGAAGTGAAAACGCAACACCTATCCATTTTATCTCATTTTTAACCTATCTGCCTCATGATTCTTTAAATGAGCTACTAAATAGGTAAAAGGGGCTAGAACTGTTGGCTGTGGGGAGTAAGTGGAGACTAAAAGAAAGGGCAACTAAAACAAGGAGGAAAATCGAAGGAGAGGGTAGCATCTGGATCATCTTATCTTATTAGGTTAAGCCATCTCTCCACTGATTTGAAGCTACTTTTTATCGTGAAAAGAGAACGGAAAGGCTGCTGCATTTTGGAGAATAAAATGAGGGGTGTGGGGGTTGGAATTGTGAGAACCAAAGCTGTTGTTGGAGAGTGAATAAAACGTGAGTGGAGGCTGCCTCATATTATTAACATAGTTGTTGAAAGAAAGCATAAGGTGAGTGAGGCTGGCCAAAGTGAAAACCGAAGGGAGCTGAAAGAAAAAGTGGAGTAGCTGGTCACCTAGTTTCTCTTCGATTAAGCCATATTGAGAAGGTTGGGAGAGAGTTTTTGTGTGCAGAAAAGATATAAAGTAGCTGATACATTTTATCCTTTTCAGTTTACAACAAAATGAGTGACGGTTGGATAAGGAGACACAACTGAACCTCCATTGATGCCATTCATCACCACTTTCTCATTGGTTTTCAAAGCAAGGAAAGAGGAACAACGAAGACAACAACTATTCTTCATTAATTTCTCTTCGTTCTTCAACATAAATGGAGGCTACAAGGGCTAATTCTTGGAGCTTAATGGAGAAAATGGAAGGCAAACATCCCGACACTGGTTAAATAGGGATATTGACGCTAAGTCACAGTTAAGCTATTGCATCTTAATTAATGTTATTAATCTCTTTCAGATTGTCATGTTGTTTGTGTTGATTGAATCAAGTTTTTGTATGAATGATCTTAATATGTTATTTGGACTGTTCTATTATGAACCTAATGTTATAATGTTGAATGTAATCCGTAATTGTTACATTTGATGTTTGTTCGTAGTATCTAATGGTCTTGATCATTAGGAATAACATAACATAGGTTAGATAACCCGAACAGGTGAGGTTACTGCCTATATTGGTTGTTTTCCACTTCGTAATGCTGTTGCCAAATTGAATATAGAGGTTGTATCCTAGGTTATTCGGTAGTTAGGTTTAATTAACGATGGTTTCTTGATTAAACAAAACCTAAGGGAAAACCAGGATTATTAGAGTGTTTTATTAGTCTCAGATTGATATTCTGAAGAGAGTTATAAAGATATTAGGATGATAAAATATGCTTGATTGTGTTTAGGCTGGGATTGAACCTAAAACTGGACCTTACATATATTTGACAGTTTAATCATTTCCGATCGCTTGTTTTAATTTCTTTTCGATGGTTTACTTTTATTTTATTTTTTAAATTGCTAAAAATCCAAAAAAGCCCTTTCATATTTTCCTTGCATCAATGAATTTTGGTTACAGAAATAAATCGAACATTCCCTGTGGATTAGATCCTGGCTTACCCTAATTATAAATTTTAGTATGCAGAGTCAAGTAAATTTTGCACCGTACTTGACACACGCTATCAATGGGCTAGGAAACCTAAGTTAAGTATATCAAGAACTAGAGTCCGAACATGTGGATTATATAGGGAATGCTCCTAGAACCTAGAACAATTTGTATAATAATATGTACAATTACGTATAGAGGAATCACACTAATTTCTCTTGGGGGAATTAATGGATAGCAAGGAACAACACTCTACCATGATTTTGGCAACATCCACCTCAAGCTAAGAAACCAAATCTAGTAGGCATGATGTCCATACTTATTCAAAATTCAAACATAAGACATCAAAAAACAAAGGCTTCTATATATAACTTGGAAATTAAAGTCAGGCAACTTGTAAAATTATTATCTAAAAGACCATAAAGTAATTTATTGAGTACTATCGAGACAAACCTACTGTGTCACAAAAATCACCTTTAGGATTGTAAAATAGCTGTAAAATGAAAATGAACCCTATGAGAAGAAGAAGAAGAGTAACACCAGGAGTCCTGAGAAAGTTGAAGGTGGAGGGTACCTTAAAAATTTAAAGGAATTTCAATATGTCATCCTTTATCCTTATAAAGCAAAGAAATATCTAATGGATGAGTAGTTTGGTAAGTTCCCTGAACTGTTTGAGCAACTCCAGATTAACTTACCCTTGTTGAAGCTCTTTTACAAGCGTCGTAGTATTCAAAATTTTAGAAAGAGCTACTACTAAATAAGAGAAATATAGAGGAGTTAGCAATTGTAACTTTGAGTGAAAGGTGCTCCACAATTATGCAAAACAAACTATCAAAGAAGTTCAAAGATCTAGAAAGTTTCATTATCCTTTGTCAAATTGGTAGCTCAAACATAGGAAAGACTTTAGCCAACCTAGGGGCTAGTATTAATATGATGGCTTACTCCATATTTAAGAAATTAAGATTAGGTTAACCAAAACCTACTAGGATAGGTTTGTAGATGGTAGATAGATCAGTAAAACATCCTAAGGGTATTATAGAAGATATTCTTATTAAGGTTGATAAGTTTATATTCCCAGTGGATATTATGATTCTTAACTTAAAGGAAGATGCAGAGGTAACTTTAGTCTTTGGTCAACCCTTTTTAGCTACTACTAAGTCGATTATTGATGTTGGCATAAGAAAGTTAATACTAAAGGTAGGGGATGAAGACGTTGTATTTAAAATGTATAATGTCATAAATCACTCCCTTGAACTTATTTATATTGTTGAATCTAGTGAATTATGTAATGATTCACTTTTGGGTATTATGCAAAACTCTTCTTTTAAAGGTCCACTAAAGCTTTTACAAGTTCAAGGTAGTAAACAAAATGAAAAATATGGTAAGAGGAAAAAGCAAATAGTTACTTAGAGGTTATAGAACCCACAGTAAGAAAACAAAACTCAATCTTTATAAACTGCCTTAAATATGAAGGGTACATCAAGCTAAAGACATTAAAAAGGACTACATGGGAGATAAAGACATTAATCGTTAAGAGCTAACGTAGACTTACCCAAACAGTTACATGATCATGTAACTGACTGTGTAAGTTTGCGAAGTTCATATGACTCACTTCCCTTCAAATGTCACACATCTGTGACCTACACGGTCAGTTACATGACCATGTAACTGTTTGTGTAAGTCTACATTAGCTTTTGAAAATTCTTTCTCCCTTCATTTTCTCTTATCTTTCTCTCTTCTCTCTGCCACCCATTGTTGCACCTTTCCTTTCTTTACCCTAATGAAATTTTTTTCTTGGTTTTCAACACCCAAGCAAGTTATTCCACACATTTTACTCGATTTCTACTTGGAATTTCAGGTATTTTGTCAATTTTTAGGGGTTTTCACCCCCAAAATGTTAAGGTGATGATATGGATACATATTAGTGTGATTTAACCTATTTTTGTGCTTGATTTTTAGCTAGAAGTTGAATTTTAGCCTTTCCCATATGAATTGTTAGATTAATTCGATAAATTACATGAGAATTAGATGATATTTAATTTGGTCTATGCAATTTTGCTCATTATATATTGAATTGTGTTGATTTTTGTTAAGCCATGATTAATTTGTTGTTTTTTTTAGTTTAAATGTTGTTTTCTAGTTTGATTTCAATTCAAATTTGTATTTTTCATGAATTAGGTATTAATTTTATTTAGTATAGGTTTAATTTTTAGATTATATAATTGAATTTCTAAATTTAGCATTTGCTTTAGTAGTTGTGTTTTTTTTATTAATTTTATTAGTATATTACAAGTTTTATTTTTTTTCAATTTTGTCATTTGTTTAATGTTCTAAATATTATTTTTTGTTTTGTTTCTATTACATTAGTTTTAGTTTAATATATTTTTAATTTTAATTTTTAATTGTGTTTTTTCATAATTTCACAATTTAATGAGCATACAAACCAAGTATGGGGAAAAGTTTTTGTTTATATTTTTATTTGTTATTTTCTCACAGTTGATTTAGTTTTAGGTATAATGACAGGACACTGGATAGCGAAGGAGGTATCAAGGGAAAGGTAGACAAAAGAAGGGTCATCTAGAGACCTAAATGGAACTCGTTTTCTATAAGAGTGAGAAACTGTAGTATGCCCACTAGAGCGACACGACCTATTGCATTTTAATGCTGAAGCCCATGAGTAGCAATATCTGAGGCTTAATGAGAAGAGGTTTGGGACTGGTAGATGTATTGATTGGGAGGTGTTAAAGTAGGTCGTCTTGACCTAGCAAGATTGGAACTTAATTATTATTAGAACATAGTCACATTTCTTCAAGATTATGGAGCCCTCATACTAAATGCTTATGCTCGAGGTGATCTCCATATTCTTTATATAAAAAGGTCATTTATTAGGACCGAATAAGCATGATTTAGTTCAAGATGTTGGGGAAGATGATCAGGATAAGTTATATAGATTTCTCTGTGATCATGGATCTTTACAATTAGGAGTTCAGAAAGACAAATGAGTATATAACCCTACACATAGACTTTTCATATAAAATGTGGCCTCGAGACATCTTGCACACCATCAACAAGGATGATGAGTATGAGCCTAACAACTCCAAAGTTTCCACCCTTCGAGACCCCCCACTCAGCTACATCTATGGGATTTTGAGTCATACGCTAAGTGGGTGTGATGATTGCTTCAGAATCATTGACAACTTAGATGTCTTCTACATGTAGAGTATAAGTGAGAGGATGCAGATTCATCTAGGATGCCTTATCCCAATTCTTTAGTTGTTATAATGAAGAGAATAAAATAAGGATTATCTGTGTTGGGCCATATATTATATGGTTAGCAAAAAGGATGGGAGTCTGTGGGAGGTTACTACTGATGAGGCTACATAGTACCATGGTTTGCCTGAATTTGTATATTATGAAGAGTATATATATGGTATGCAAGAGGCGAGAACTAATAGGAGATATTTATTTATTGATTGGGCTTTCAGACAAGTAGCTGTGGGAGTAAATGGGGACTGTTTCAATATAGTGGACACCGCCATCCCATATGGTTGGAACATTGTAGGAGGAGGCTAGTGTAGGATCGCCCAAGGTGTCATCACCACCTTTGTTGGGCCCCGATTCGCATTAAGCATGTTTAAATTATTTTGAGGCATGTTTAAAATATCTCGAGGTTTTAGTTTGATAATTTTTCATTTGATTGGAATAAATTGAGGAGTTTATCTCTTAAGTTATGATTATTTAATGAAAGGATTTAGTGAATTTTGATGAGTTGATAATTTATTATTTTGTGAGGTATTATTAGTATTAAAAGAAATTATATGAATTGAAAGTGTTCTGAGTTTTTAGAATGTAAAAAGAATAAGTTGAATTGCAAGAGCTCATTAGGAAGTTAAATATGTTTTAAGGCTTAAGGTGAGTT
>JANZLC010000007.1:377501-387764 GCA_026413385.1 Erythroxylum gracilipes
AAAATCACAAATTGACTTCTTCAGAACAATTGTAGCTCTATGTCTCTAGTTTATTTTGAAATAAGAACCATCTCATTTAGAGCTCTATAGATCAAGACATGATTAAAATACCGAAGTATGTTTAGTAAAATAACTAATTCATGCTCTTTCAACTGATTCCCTCACTTTCTTTCCATCAGTCTTTTTCAAATCGAAGCCTACTGCTACCAATTCTTATGGAGAGATAGAAAAATGCGTTAGCAATCTATTGGCTCAAGAATCACTTCATTTGAAGGTCAGATGATGAAGTTATGGCCAAAGAATCAAATATGTTCAGACTTGGAAAGCCCTTCGGGTGCACAATCGTGAAAGTTAGTGAAAGAAACAAGGAAAAAGGTGTTTGGTGCGATCGTGAGGAATAATGGTGTGATCGTGACCGAAGTTGTCCCGTATATACATTCTATGCAACATCACTAACTTATAATGATCATATCTCTCAACTTTGATATCCAAAAATTTCATACTTTATATCGTTGGAAAGCTAGAAAGATAAGATACAACTTCCAAGAAGACACCTTTGTCTAATTCAGCCTAGATTAATATAGTTTTTCCCCTGAATTCATAACATAAATTTTTCCCTATGAAAGACTTGAAAATGCAATGTACAACATGGAAGGTCATGAGTAAAACACAATCATATTTCATTAACATCAAAAGATAGGACTTTTACAATGCATTAATGGGCATTTCAAGTCACCATACATCAATGTCTCAAAATCTCAAAATACACAAGACACTTGAACAAATAATACTTGAAATGCGACTAAAGCCTTGTGTTTGCAAAATCCAGCTTAAAATATAAAAATATGCATAATCGGAGTGATGCCTTGACTCTCTTTCACTTCATCTCTTGCTCATCACTTGGAGATGGGAAGGAATGAAGGTGAGCTTAAAAGCTCGTGGGTAACAAGTTTATAATCGATAACTAGCAAAACCATCGTAATTACTCAAAGTCATAAAAATTTCGCATTAAAATCATAAAACACATATTTCCCAAAATTCTCAACTTGTCAACACATATCATAAACACATAAGTCACATATGCATCAAATTGTCATACAATCATAAATACATAAGCAATTCAGAATGGTTTGGGTAGATCCATATACAGAACGTACTAACACATTCCCACATAATGGTCTTGTGTAGTTGTAAACAGAACGTACTATCGCAATCCCACATAATAGTTTTGCGTAGTCGTAAACAGAACGTACTATCGTAATCCCACATAATGGTTGTACGTAGTCATAAACATGAGGGAGTCCATGAAGGAGCTCTATGTCACTAGCGGGCAGGCGGGAGAAGCCTTTAATTGAGTCAAAATGCACTTAACATAACAGAATAGACCACCTCAAACTCACATAATCATACATTTCACTTGTAAACATTTTGCCCAAAATGGCACATTTCGAAAACATGATTTTTCATAAACATAAAATGTTTCAATGCATTTCCATCTTCATTTCGCAATTCATCAACAAAAATCATCTACCAAACATATAAAGATTTCTTAAATCATTCAAATAGCAATCATGCGACATTTATAAAACAAATCATTTAATTCTCTTGCTTTTGAAAACATAGTCATGGCTCATTAACTCAATTATAAATATAAAACCACCTTGAACTCCTTGCTTATAAATTCACTTAAAGATGCATCTGCTCTTGCTCCTCTTGCCTCTCTTGATTCTCTTTAACATTGGCAAAAATTCCCATTCAATAGGAATTTAAATTGAGAAACTCATAATGCATATTCACTAAAATTGATTCTAAAATACTTAAACCCACACATTTCTTAAGCTTATGAACCAAAACCCCTTCAAAAGTCCAAAAGATGAAAATGCACTTACCTTAACTCTTCTCCAAATGAAGAGATATTTGGCCCAAGTGAAAACTCTTATCTTCCTCTCTCTTTTTCTCTTCTTGAACCACTTCAAAATCTCTCTCAAAAGCTAAGAAATGATGAAACCCTAATTGATCTTCTTTCTTTTCTCTCTTCTCCACCACACTCTCTTCTTTCTCTCTTTTATTTTTATGCTTCTCTCTCAATTCACGTTTTCTCCTTCTCTTAAATGCAAGACCACATTTTCATCTTCCAATCCTACCCTTAATGAGTGTGCAATGTCCACTTTACCCTTTCATTTATGCCTTATATCTTTCAACTTAAGTGACTTACCAAATTTGCCCTTACACAGTCTTACCATATTAATTCTAACATTTCTATTCTAAATTTTTAATTTTCTACTTATGCTAACTAAATTAATGACTAAATTCTAGAAAAATAAGATTCAATAAATCAATAAATAAATAAATAAAAATTTGGGGTCCAACATAGATACCCAAATCAAATAAACATTGACTAGTTGAATATGTTTAGAAATTGGATGTTGTAACATTTAATTTATGTTTTTAACAATCTTTTAAAGTGTTTTTGGGTATAATACACTTTGTATAAGTTATAGGAAAAATATTTACCATTAGAGGATGTCTTGGAAAGATATGAAGAGCCTTTTAGTGTATTTATATATATGTAAGCATGATATGAGCTGTTAATGTATTATTTCATATAAAAAAATTCTTAGATTATATTTAAGTAATAATGATATTAATTGAAAGGGAAATTGAATTATTTAGGTTTTTAGTTGTGGAAAAGTTGTGTTTTTTCTTGGGTTAGAATTCCTTTTCATTCAAAGGAAGATAATATGTATGGAAAGCTCCTCATTTCCTATTGAAGAAGACAACAACTAACTTTTAAGAGCTTACAAATTTGATGTAGGTCAAGAGTTATGATCGAACCATTGTTAATTGGTTTCATCTCTTTAGCTTTAATCTATTTTATTATTTTATGATTATTTTATATGAATTTTCCTTATGACTATATATTTTTATAGGTAATGAAATCATTAAATTTTTAAAGGAATTAAATTCTCATGCGTAATTCACTCTTTTATTGTGTTCCATTTGGGGATAACAACTAGTATTAAAATGGTTCTCATTTAGTGCATATAAAGTTTAGGAAATATTAGGGTAGAGATCATTATGGTACAAATTGATTTAATTTTTTAGCAATGTTTAGGTAGACCTTATTCTTTAAAGGTGAAAGTTACCTTTATTTGAAAACTAATATGAAACACTTCTTTCGAATGAAGGGATCAATCGTTAGAATGTTATAAAGAATGGACCTTTTATCTTGATGAAATATTTTGTAAAACCCCAAACTTTTCTTTTCACGTGTCTATAAAATTTCATTTCGTGTGATTGATGTTTTCGGGTGAATGTAAATTTTATTTTCGCTAAAAGGTGAATTAGGAACCCAACCCTGAATGACAAGTATTAAAGTCAAATGATAGTCAAATGATAATCAAAAAATATTGGAGTTGACTGGTATGGAAATGGACCAAAAATAAATTCAATTGGATGGATTCATGATAGATCAAAATTGACCTTGTTTTAAATTATTGTGGAGTAAATTTGAAGCATTCTTGGGCCGAAACATAAGGACATAAGAATCAGTCATAGTTATAGATACCAAAAGTAATTCGATCTAACTTATATGTTGATATATTTAGGTGTAACATGTTGTTAAGTGGACATGAAATTTCTATCGAAATTAGACAGATTTTTCGTAAGCAATTTAATTAGTTTGGACAAGAAATAATACATGTACATATGAATGAACCTTAAGTGGAAGTTGTCACATACATGAAGAAGTTCTCATTATTTTGGAACAAGAATGCATGAAAACCTTGTGATGTTACGTTTTCTAAGAAGTAGATATGAAGGACATAAACTTCATTACATGAGAGACCAATTCATAGTGTGGACATGTGTCATTTTGGTGAGATAAAAATGAAAACAACTTGTTATATGTGGGAGATAAGTATTGTCGTGGATGATACAACAAGTTAGTGGTTTAATTAAACAAAGATAGAGAGAATTAAAATAGTGGACACTATTGGAAGTGAACATCGGAACATGTGGACAGCCCTCATCAACGTGTAGTATGTTCAAAGATGATGGAGGAGTTGCTCTGCCTTTACTCACGGAAGTTTCAGCTCTCCTTTAGACCAGAATTGTTGAAGAATAATTGCAGCTACTCCCTTCATATATAGGTCTTCCAAGTTACTGCCTTTAGGAAATAAATTCAATATGGTGTCTAAGCTAGAAACCATGGACACTTCATCAACACCAGCTGTGTGCAGAAAAGAATGGACAACACACTACCATTTGATTTTAGGTATGTTAAACCACTCTTGTCCATTCTCTTTAGCTGGTCACGTGAATACTTAAGCTGGAAACATGAATTTCCTTATGAATTGATTTGAAGAAAGTGGCAAGTTTTTCTAACTATGTTTAGTGGAATTCTATAGTAGGATTCTTGATTTCCTTGAACAGTCCTAGTGTTTTGGCCATAACTTAGTCTACAGAGCTCCAAATTGGGTGATTCCAACTATAAATTAAACCTAAGACATAGTACTAAAAATATCAATAGATAACTAGAGCTAATTCTAGCTTAATGATAATTAAAATTGAGATTGATTATAAACCTGATATTGTCCCTGTGTTGAAACAGCTTGTGATATTTAATACATGTTTCATAATTTAAATGGTGAAATGACATGATTTTTGATGATATGGAAACTAAAGACATAGGGGAACAAATGTCTAGCAGACTTCAGAATCTAATTTGAACATTTGATATGTGAAAATTAAGGAACAAGTGGAGGCATGGTTAAACGAAGAGAGAAATAGCATGGTAAATGGAGGGAGAAACAACATATATATCCATATCTTATGTATGTTATTCAATGGGTTCGTTAATCATTAAGAACAATATAACTTAGGTTAGATAACCCAAACATGTGAGGTTACTGCCTATATTGATCATTTTCTAATTCGTAATGCGATTGCCAAATTAAATCTAGAGATCGTATCCTAGGTTATTCGGTAGTTAGGTTTAATTATCGATCGTATCTTGATTAAACACAACCTAAGAGAAAACAGGGATTAGTAGAACATTATATTAGTCTCAGATCAATAGTCCGCAGAGAGTTGTAAAGATGTTAGGATGATGGAAAATGTTTGATCATGTTTAGGCCAAGATTGACCTTAGAACTGGACCTTACCTATTTTTGACCCTTTTCTCATTTTCGATTGCTTGTTTTAATTTGTTTTTAATAGTTTAATTTTACTTTAATTTCTAAATTGCTTAAAATCCAAAAACCCCTTTATATTTTCCTTGCATCAACTAATTTCGTTACGAAAATTAACTGAACATTCCCTGTAGATTCGATCCCGACTCACCATAACTACAAATTTTAGTATATAGAGTCAAGTAAATTTTGTAGTACACTGGACACGCGCTGTCAGAGGTTAGACAAAATCTACCCAAGAATGAAGTAATTTCAATAGCCATGAGGGCCTTTGAGGACCCTATCAAGCTTCTTTTGGTATGTGTTGGACCCCACATCCCACACCCCACCCTTCGGTGTTTGCAGGTTATACTGCGGCGTGTGTTTGAGGGTTATACCCCGGCGTGTGTTTGCGGGTTATACCGCGGCATCCAACACAAATCAGTATTGTCCTCTTTAGTCATGGGTAGAATCCACGATTCAACCCCATGACCTCAAGAATTTGTTTCACTTTAAGTGAACGCACTATTTTTCCTAAAGCGCCTTTAATTGCATGGCTTGCTATTAAGAATACCTTCAAACTAAAAGTAAGTGGAGAGGAAAGGTGGATGAGACATGTGTACTATGCAACAGGGCAGTCGACGATAGAGATCACTTATTTTTTCTATATAGCTACTATAAGGCTATCTCGAGTCGAATCTTGCATTTGTTGTCAGCTCATCATTGCAGCTACAATTAGGATCAAGTTCTGAGTTGGTTGATTAGTGACACAAAGAAAGGGCAACCCAATGCTACTCTTCTCAAAGCATAATTTACTATTATGGTCTACAACATTTGTAAAGGAAGAAACCATAAACGATTCTCGAATCACAACAAAGACAAATACATGATTACTGATAGAACTATAAACATGATTAGAGCACATGTTTATGCCAAAACTGCTCAGCACTCTCTTACCATTGATATGATATGAAGACCGGATGGTAGCTTGAATTTTTTCTTGGTTTCTTATAGTTAGTCCTCTTATTATATTTTTCTCAACCTTTTTGCTCCTTTTGTAAGTAGGCTTTAAGCCTTGAATTCATTACAATGTTGTAATTAGTTTCTAATATAGTAATACGCCATTTATTTTTTTAAAAAAAAAGCATTGGGAAAATTTGTCAAACATACATCGTTGCTTCTATTTATTATTTTAGCAACATGAGTACTGGTATTTTTTTTGCATCAATCATCTTATAACGAGTTCAATGAACTAGTGAGAAATACACAACTCCATACTATAGCGCCTGATCGAATAATAATAACTAGAGACGGAGCCACGTACAAGGGTAGGGAGGCCATGGCCCCCCCTTCCATTTTTTTTTTTAAATTTACTTATAAAATTTTTATTAAATAAGGATATGTTAGCCCCCGGCTCCCCCTTAGACTTGGCGCCCAGCCCCCGGCTCCCGACCCCGGCCCCCCCTTAAACTTAAGCCTGACTCCGTCTCTGATAATAACCCTTTCATTCAGATGTTACACAATCTTGGCGCAAATTGAAGCAACGAGCAAGACATGTTCTATGAAAGGATCTCCACAAACCCAAAAAAAATTTTAAAAATTATACATAAGGAATCCCATATAGAACAGTGACTATGCTGAAATTGTAAAAATTTTAGATCTGTCATCTACCTTGTAAGCACACTAGAGGAGACGTCGAAACAGTGCCAATTGCCAAGGATAAGATTTCACCTCAGCTTTTACCCATTACAAACTTTATATTCTTCGAACCCAAAAAAGAGAAGGAAGAGGCAGAAATAACACACAAAACTACATCCCAATGCCAAAAGTCGTACAAATGGAAGTAACATATTGCAAGAGCGTAAAATATAGTCTCGAGACAAGAAATATCAACTACCAGTCTCTACCGATAGCAACTGGTGCTCATAGTTCCACTTTTGTTTTAACTGGGAAATGACATGCCAAAATTCTATATCCAACCTTAACCAATTTAGTACCCTTTATGCCAATTGAAGATTCACTTTAATTGCCAAAACCCGATTGTAAATGAAAGTGGATGCGCATAGTCGTCACCCAATGGCATTCATGAGAAAACCAGGTACCACCTAGATGAACATTAGGCACTATAGGGTACCAAAATGGGATGTTTTATGAGGTGAATGCAAATTGAAATTCTTATATTTCAACACACAAAGCATCTGCATTAACGTGTCTTACAATTAACCCATAAGAAGTTCCAAATTATCCTGACGATTCTAATCCACAACTACTGAATCTGAATCTGAAAGTGCTATATCAACAGTAGCATCTTTCTAAAGTAGCGTGGTTAAGCTCATACCTAAGTACGCATTAAACATAAGCCTCAGATATCAGGCACACTAGTTTGGGACAGACATCCTCAACAAGATGAAAGGAAGGGAGACTTTGACAGGAAATCCTTAAAATGAAGCAACAGAACCACATTCAGAGTTATCGTTCGCTGTTTTAGCTGGAGACTTGAGATACAAATTAGGGGTCAAGGAAATTACAAATCGAAGCCTTTTAAGTATTCAGGGTCACGCTTAGCCCTTTCCTGAAACTTGTTGAACCATCGATCTAATATATCCATGGGAACAACCAACTTGCTCCCATCAACCCCACAAAACGACTGCATATAATTAAACAAATTCTGACCTACTTTCATGGCAAGTCGCTCGATTCTCTTCTGAGCCGCCACATCCAACAAAGGCAAGGATGCCAAGTCCTCGACGGAGATCCCAATTTTGGCGGAGAGAGGAGCGGCGTCGGGTGCCTGGAGTTGCAATTGGCCTCCGCCGGGCTCGGGCCAGTTGAGGGAGAGAACGGCGGAGGGGCGTGATAGGGTGACAGCGCCGCAGTACTGGAAGGGGGAGCCTGGGGATTGAATGTAAACGGCAAGGGCTTTGTCGGGTGGGAGAGTGAAGTTGTTCAAGAGAAATATGCAGAGCTCGCGGATTTGATCGTAGGCCTCGCCTGCAACACAATAAAGTATGAATTTGTGATTTAAAACGGTAACCATAACCACGAGCAAGAGATATGAGATACCAACGAAGGTGTTCATGTCCAGAATCCAATGGAATGTGTCGATTTGGGAAAAAGTGGAAATGTCCAGAGGGAAGCTCCGGTTGGGGAACACTACTCCAAACATACTTTAGCTTATTTGCTTGTGCTTTCAAACTAGCAGTCTGATCTTTTGGTTGACGGTGCTTCTGTTAGCTACATAGCATCTAATAAAAAATAGAAATTGCATCAGTGTTCCAGTAGCATCTAGAAGTGTTGAGACTTCTTCCCCTTTCCCACTGCAATTTAGGAGGCTAATTAAAATTAATATGACTTACAAACATCTCTAATTGGGTTCCTACTGCCGCTTATCAAAATTAATTCTATAGAAAGAGATTCGTATCAAAACCAAAAGCAGCTACAAGGTTTAGATTTCATTTCTTTTCTCTTTTTTTAAAATGTAGAAATCGATGCTCACCGCATGCGGGCTCTCCTTGACGATGAAGTCGTCCTTCAATGTTGCATGTGTGGTGGTTTGTTTCATTAAGGATATGCTTGTTTGGTTTAAGGAAAAAAAAAAAAGTATGGAAATGAAATGAAAACTTGTGTTTGGCATTAAATTATTATTGAAGGGGTAATATTTTCATTACCTAGTTCTTGGCAATTCTCCATTCCCCTAGTAATACAGAGGAATAGAAATCATTGACTTATTTTCTTGGTACAAGAGCTTTATGCATGCTTTTAATTGGACCATTTATCAAGGGTGAATGGACTTACGGGTATGTGATTATTATTATTAAATTTACAGTTTCTCATAGTAATTCAAACAATCATAATAAATTACAGACTTACCAAATAATATTAATTTAAGGGTAACAAATACAAATAGAATTTTAAAAAAATATACAATTTTTGAAATTGTGGAAAAAATACTACAATGAACTTGATTTTGAACATTATGTCATTATAAATAAGGTGCATAAAATATAATTAATTAAATTATATTTAAAATTTGATATATAACAAATTTTTATTTCTCAAGATTTTTTACAAATCAATCACCATCAAAGGTAATAGTAATCATTCCTTCATCTTAACCAACCATCATAATTATAATAATTATATCCATTCTCATTCTTTCGTTTATTCATTCTTATTCTCATTATCTTCTATGCACCAAGCGCTCCCTAGTTTTGATTATTGGTTTCTTCAGCCACTATATCAATAAAACTTTTATTTTTTATTTCTCATTACAATGAGAATACAAAGCAAAATTCTCTCTCAACGTTACATATGACAAAAGTGAAATGTATTTGAAAGTCAATACACACAAAACTAATCATAATTATTTTCCAACTTGCTTCGCTATTAGGTAACCCCTTCCATTTAACCAAATACTAAGCATAACTTGGATGGGTACCGCTATTTATTATAACATGATGCCCCAATATCTCCTCAATATCTTGTTCGAACATCACGGTAATTGCAGTAAAGGCTCTTTTTGATCTATCCCTAGGGGTTTGTCCATATCCCCATAGTAAGGTTCAGAAAGGCTCATATGAAACACAAGTTGCGTCTCTAAGTGAGAGGGTAATATCAAACAACACGCAAGTTTACCAATCAATTTGTCTATAAGAAAGGTCCCTCGAAGCACCTTACAAGTCTTTTATACACCTTGGAAAATTTTTGAATTTGGTAAGGAAGAAACTTCACTAATACTAAGTAACCTTCATTAAACTTTAAGTTCCTATAATTTGCATCAACCCACTTCTTCATCGTCTTCGTGGCCTTTGCTAAGTATGGTTATATTTTATCGGTCTTCTCATGCCAACCTTTAGCGAACCTAAATACAGGAGGAATTAGGCCTTTATATACAATAGCAAAGGGGTGTAGGGTCATTGATTGCTAACTTTTCACAATCTCAAAGAGTTTGGCTCCCATTGGTTAATTCTTTTGCAAGTTGTCAGAAAATTGGGCAATATCAAGCAACTTTGCCCATCCATAAATATGACACACTAAACATTTCCACATAATAGTCTTGTATAGCCGTAAACTTGAGGGAGTCCATGAAGGA
>JANZLC010000007.1:398121-409791 GCA_026413385.1 Erythroxylum gracilipes
ATATTTATCAATGTAACATAAATCATGGTCATAATATATGTTTGCATTGATTAAATCCACACAATTAAAATAAATACTAAATAATAAATAAAACAAATTAAAACACCCCCTTTTATTTTTCTCGACTGTCTTTTCTTCAGCTCTCCACGTTAATCCTCTACGCCTCCATCTTGCAAAGTGTTTTTCATTTGTTAAGTCACCATCATGTAACGTTATTCATGCCACCACTTCAAGTTTAATTATCTCTTATAAGCTGTCTTGTTGTGCTTGGAATGAAGTGTATAGTGATGATGCCTTGGCTCCACCTATTGCTTCCACTAACTAATGTTTAATTGTTGCCCTCACTCCACTCACGCAAGACTCCCCAAAGCCACCAACTTGTTTAATTTCTTTTGTATTTCCACCCACCTACTTCAACGTCTTCTTCCTCCAATCAGCAGCTCACGATCTTGTGTCTCCCAATTGTTGCCAACATTCTTATCTTCACTTTTGCCAAACAGCCAAGCAACTCACGCAAGACTCTAGCTGCTTCCTCTAGTTCTTCGTCTCCAGCCAAAATCGTTGTTGTTGTTCAGCTGCCAACTTGTCCTTCACGCACCAGCTACTTGCCCTATCCTCCACCAACAACATTATTTTCAGTTATTGCTCTTGCCACCAGGTGTCTTCTGTTGTGAGCAAGCTGCCAACTTCTGGATGAATGTTCAATGGCTGAATGAGGAGAGCTCTTTCCCTGGCTGCTAACGTGTGTATTGAGAATGTATGGGAGGCTGTGCGTGAATGATGGATGTGGCCTCAAAGATCTCCACGTTAACCAGTTGTCTTCTACGTTTCACCAGCTGCTTAATGAACGTGACTTGAGAGTTTCCACCAATTGTTTCACGTTGTTCTCTTGTTCCAAACTTCAACGTTATTGGAGTCTCCCCAAGGCACAACTATCTTCGGTTCTCCTCCTGCAAAGAGTCACGCCACCAGCTACTTTTATGCTTGCGTCCACCACCTGTCGAGGAGTTTTCCTCCAGCTACTTTAGCTGTAATGATTGTTAATGGATAGTATATTTTTGTGGTGTGCAACATTCGTCCGAAATGTGTCCTCAATAACGTGCTTTATCGTTTCTCTTTTAGACCACCAGCTACCATCTTCTTTCACACCCATAATCACGTTTTATCAGCCCCCTCAAGCCGCCAGTCGACTATTCTCAATCCATGCTAACCCACTGTAGCTGAAATGATAAATTAATTTTGCTTGTTTGTCCACGATTCAAGCTCCTTACGCCTAACTCTTCCGTTTTTCAATCTTTCACGCCAGCCTCCTCTCTTTGTTTTATTGTTGCCAACTATCTTTTCTTGGCTTTTTATTTCCTCTCTTCAATGTTTTCAGCTTCGTCTTCTAAGCATTTTAAAAGCTTCTCTCCTCCACTGCCAACTAGCTAGCTTTGTCCTTTTTTGCGCAGAACCCCATCATTTTTTCTTTTGTATTTTTTTCCAACCATCCAACACACCTATAGCCATACAGCCTCTCGTTGCTTTTTTTTAATGTTTTTATCTTGATATGACAATTTATTTTCCTAGTTCTTGGTCCACCAACGCCGCACTCTCTCTTTGTCTCCTACTGTTTTTGCTGTCTTCTGTGTAGACTCACGCATGCCTTCAGCCAGCTACATTCAAAGAAAAAGCCACCAAATCACGCTGTTGTCTTTTTTCTTTTTTTATGTACATTTCTCGATTTCTCTAGGACAAAATGTTAACGTTTTTCTTCTTTAAATGTGTGTCTGAAATTAAAACAAATAACATTTAATTAGTGCAATTCAAATATTAAATGGACAATTTATATATCAAAAATTAATACAAAAATGTCCATTAACATAGCTCCCACGATTGTGGGATGGGTGAACAAAAAGTTCACCCTCCATTTCCTTCAATTTTTTTTCCAGATTCTAACACCATCATAATAGTCCATTCATTATACCTCAGTTATACCTTAATTATACTTCATTTTTCTCATTAACTTCTTCTACAATTCCAATTCAAAATCATTCAATTAGTGGCTCATAAACTTTAATAAGAGGCCAAGAGTTACTATTTAATAATGAATTCAAATATCCAGTTTATATAGTTCTCTATCTATCCAAGACATTTATAAACAATATTATTGATTTCCCTAAACTTTTTCTTATCCTTTTTTAAAGGTAAAGAATGAAATTAATACCATTTTAAAATGGAAATTTTGTATAATTAGATCACTTAAGAATTTGCCATACAAACCTTGAAAACATCCTATTATAATGTCACTTATACTAAGTCTTTAACATCACCCTTATCCAACATTGTTAAGCAAATTAAATCTACCTGAATAACTAAGCCTAAGGGAATAGTTCAATAGTAAAGTACTCCCCCCCCCCCCCTTCCTTTTCTCCTTAACTTGAAGAAAATTTATCTTTCCCTTTGCTCTTTCTCCGGGAAGTTGCATCTCGACAACTATAGATCAATAATTTGTCATTAACTAGAATTTGCTCTTTAATATAATAAACTAATACTTTGACTTGATCTTTGGAATTCTTCGCCCCTCTAAAGCAACTGAAATTCCTCTCCTTCCATAAATTATAAAGAGAAGAATAAAAATCCATCATCAATGATTAATCTTTTTCTTATCTTAAAAATGTTGTCATCAAATTTGTCTAAATGCCTATGATAATAGCTTTGAATCAGATTAATCATGATAAGGGGTATTATCACAGTTGAGAGATTAAGATTTTAAAAATTATTAGAAAAAAGCTCTAATTCATAAGAAATTGTATCATCGTGATCATCTTCACCTCTAAGACCTTCTTATATATAATAGACTCCTTTTCAAAGTCATATTTGTTTCTTCTTTCCATTTTTTAATTACTAGTAGCTTCTCTTTTCCTATTAGTAAGTACCCCAAAATATACATTCTAATTACTAGTTACTTCTCTTTTCCTATTACTAGTTACTCTTAAATATGTTTTGTATTAAAAAAAATTGGTAAATATGATTGTTGATGAAAAGAAAGTTTTATATTTTGCAAATCTTATTCATTACTTCTCTTTTATCATGTATTAGAGATCTCTAATTCCTAAATTATAACTCTACATAAAATCATAAAAATCCATGATTTCAAGCTTCTACTATGAAATATAAATTAATAAATATATATAATTAACAATGAACACAATTCTAACACTATTAGATAATTAAATAATTTTAAAAAACTATGAGCAAAAAGAAATGATTTTTAGCGTTTTAGTATATTTAATTTCTTAACCAAGTACTTCTATTATTGTTTTAAATGAATCCTCTAATTTTGGTGTTCTTTAGTCAAATAACTTTTATTAATTACATTAACAAGAGGACAAATGTGGCACATCAAATAATGAACAAAATAATGTGGAAGATATATGAGTGTCATATATAACTAAATCCAAATAATATGGTATTACTGATATCACAAAATTAAGTTTTACCATGTCACGTGGACATTGTGTGAGCCCAAAAAATAAGTTCTTCCAATCCTCCCTTGGAAAAAAAAATGAAGAATATTCTTGGAAGCAAGGTCTAAAGGATTGTTATAACTCTAAGAGGATTTAGTGTTTCAATTTAAAGAACCTTTTCCTTGTAGGCCTCATTTAGTAACTAATAATAAAGGAATGATATTAGAAAAAATAGGAATGAGATAGAAATGGGGAACGAGAATGCGTGTTTGGTATGTAATAACTAGGAATAGGATTGAATAAGTTTACAATTATGCTAGTATTCAATATCAAATATTACGAATGATAATGTTTTTTTTTTACTCATATTTCGCTGTTACATGATTTATTTTGTAAACAGTTAATCAAAACATTTTTTATTTTATAAATAATCAATCAAAATTATTTTTAATATTTTAATAAATTATTAATTATTAAAAATTGTGAATGATTTTTCTGATCAGAATAAATTAAAGAAATTTCTTTCTTGATATAGAATCAATGAAATAAAATAAAATTTCCAGGAATATTTTAATAAAACTCCAATTTATCGGATCATAAGCTTTGTAGAAGTCTATCTTCAACATATAGCTCCTAATTTACCTACCGGATGAGTAGTTTTGAGTAATTCCTGTAAAAGGAGAATATTATCCTCAATGTTCCTACCCGGTAGAAATGCTCCTCGGGTAATGTCAACAGTTTGGTTGCAGCGCGAAATAGGACGGAAATCGGTACACCAAGTAATGGTGGTCGCAATGTCTATGCATTCCAATTCAACGAATTATAAGTTGTGTAAAGAAAAAAACAAAACTTTGGTGCTACTAAATGAAGTTATTTGACTCTGAACAGTCAAAACTCCATTACAGAGATTTGTTAATGAAAAGGTGACTACAGAAACAGTGCACACTCCTCAATATCTATAAGATCTTAGTACCTAGCAATTAACTAGGCTATATTATATAACAGAACACTCGAAATCCGAAATGAGCCATGACTTGATTGTATAAGTTTAGATGGAAGTCCAGCCACACAAAGAGTGCACGAATGTTAATACTGATATGTCGATCTAATTTATTTCACTGGCTTCGACGATAGAGAATAGTTCAAGTAGTAGAATTCGTGGCCAGAAAAGAAGTCTCCACACATGCTGTTCAACATAAAACTTGGTTCCCGGGGGATTGTCAAAGGTCGACTCGATCTGTACATTAATAAGAAAAAAAAAAACAATTATTTGCAGCAAATGCAACAGAGGGCAAGAGCCAAACTTTAGGGATCTGTTATTAGAACCTTTGTGGAAAGAAAGGTCTGTCAAAGAAGGGCATCAACTGAGCCCTTGGAATCATCTCTTTCCTCATCATCCGAATCTCTTCTTCTTCTATCATCTGTTTCAGATTTGATGTTACTAAAAATTCGTGACAAAAACTAGTTAGTTTAAGTTGGATCTTGATGGTTAACCTTGTGCAATTTCTCCACTTGTTTCTTGTGCATCTCCGTGAGATATAGCTTGGTTGCGACCTAATTACATTCAGAGAAATTAAAATGACAGTAGATGAAACAATGACTTGGGCTGGAAGTTGAGTTACTAACCGAATAGTTGAACATAGCTCGTTTTAAAGCTCTTTGTTCAGTGTGGAGCTTGAATTCTTGGGGCTTTGTGTTTTCCTTTGCAGGAGGCTTCAAGGCGGCCTACGTACCATGCAAGTTAAGGTGTTTTCATTCAAACTATGTGTTTTGCCATAAAAGGTGGTGGGAGGCTGAAGTTAAACATTCAGTCTAATTACCTTGGATTTCTGGTGGAGTCGATCCTTGATCTCATCTTTGTTCTGCTCAGATGCCAATGTACTTGATTAGTAATTCAATGACAAAGACTGAAGCTTAATTAAGAGTCTAGACTAATCATATGCCAATAACGAAAACTATACATAGTAGCAAATTAAAGCCGAAACGATAAAGAAAATAAAAACCCATTATTTATAGGTACAGCACATGACGACTAGAGTTGTTGTTTAATATATCCTTCAGCCAGAGAAAAACAATGTGTGGTCTTCGTTTTTGACTTGGCAGTCACCCCTTTTAGCAATCTAACAAGGGAGTTTCCTTTTTTCTTTAAATTCAATAATTAAGTAGCCACTATTCCTCTAGCAGCAGTGTTGCTTGAGGAGACAGCGGAGATTGAGCTATCCTCAACAAGCTTTTTTGAACATGCATGACGAAAGAAACAGACCAAAAACCAATTAGCGTTGTGCCAACATTAAAAATATATACAAAGAACAGATATAGCAACCTTGAGTGCAGTTTTTGTGTGTGATTTTTCCATGCCTTAATTAGCTGATGAGCATATGCTTAAAGTGAATGAGTGAAGTGAATTTATAAGGCGGGGAAAAATCCAAGGTTGGAGATTAGTAATTGTCTCAAGAACTTTTGCTTTACAATACATATAGAGTCTGTTGCAACATCGCCAACAAGGCTCAGAAGCTCGCATGCTCTCTTGCACCAAACTTTCTGATTAAATCTCCTTCTCAATGCATGCATATTAGTCATAACCGCTTATGTTCCTTCAATTCTCCTCTAGCTGTTAAATAATCAAGCAATGTGTTTTTTTTTTCCCCCTTTTAGAAAAGAGCACCAAACTTTGATTTTGATTAACCTAGTTATTCATTATGTGATCCATTTACATCCTATATCGAAAACTGTCATATAGCACAGCACTCATAGCCTTGCTGTTGAGACTAGCTAGTTCAGAGCCTCTGGTAACTTAAAAAATCTAGGAAGTATGAATGTATAGGAAACTATCTTGTAGTATTGTTATGATTATATGTTTAGGTACGTGACATGACATTCCTTGTTAAGTGTCTTGTCTACATTTTTGTTGGTCAAATGAAAAACCTAGAGACAGAAGAAAACCATAAGTTTGGTCGGAAAATGTAGATAGGAGCTTAAATAATGTAGCTAGCCTCATGGAGCATCCGTAATACTAATGACTAACAGCAACTACAGTTGTAGAAGGCGTCATACTTAAGAAATGACACTCAAGAAACTAGGTCGCCTTTTGATCCTAAACAACATTAAGACAATATGATTATGAACAGGCCAATCACTGTCCAAAAAAGCGAAAACAAGTAGTTAACCACCCACTTTCCAAATCTTTCTTGTTAAAGCCGTTATCTAAGCAAGAGAGAACATATATACAGTTCGTTCACATTAGATTAGAGGATGGTTTTTAATTTTTTGGGGATATTGTTATGGGTAAGCAGCATGTCACTCAGGCAGTTAGGTCTTGAATGGAAAAATGACCTACTCGCTCACTCAAATGCTTTTTCCTCAAGTTATTTGAAAGCAATTAAGTCATAATTTGCTTGGGATGAAATGACAGTTCTCATAAGTACTACTGCCTTTATTCTCTTTTCTGAGGTTAATTATAATATGCATAAGAAAATGTTGGATATAAGTTTGAATTGATTAATTTGGTACTCGATGTTGAGGTTTTCTTTTAAAGGTTATGTTAGTGGGATTTGGTTTTCCGTTTGCTTGACGAAATCCGATGCAAAATTGCCATTGTTTAACCAGTGGAACATGCATGATTTGATTGTTACGCAGGACCAGTTTATTGTTGTCTATTTTCTTTTGACTTTTATTTGTGAAAATTTACGATTGATAATCTATATATGTGAATGATAATTTTGCTTAAAGATTAGCTTTCTCTCATTTTCCTTCTTTAACGTTATAATGAAAAATACTCTAAATTCAAGGATAAATTATATTTAAATTTTAAAACTTTAATTTATTTTATAATATTAATCTGAAACTAAAAGTTATATTAATAAAATGTATGAAATCTGAATCCATTTCAAATATAATTCGCCATTTATTTTATGTTAAATTGAAAGGAAAGAAAACACAAGGTCATAAACAATATAATTATGTATATCGTAAATGTTTTACAGAAATATTTTTATATGCTTAAATAAGTTGAACATGGAATGGAATTTTTAATCTCAACTAGGAGTTCTTCAAATTACTACGATGCAAAACCCTCATAAGTTTTGACTTTTTGTATTATTGTTTTCTTGTGAGGAGTATCCCTACTTTAAATTACTACTCACAAAATCTCCTTCTTAGTCATATACTTTGTGTTCCAAGTGTTTCTTGGGAAAATAAAGAATTATATTGTTCATCAAAATTCAAGGAGTCCAAAATACAATGTATCAAGAATCTCAAACTTCCAAGAGTTTAAAACACAAAGTTTCGTAGGGAAAGTTAACTCCTCTGACAACACCAGAACCTTTAAGTTTTATCAAGTTCTATTGACACTTCATTAGCTCCACATTCCAACTTTATCTTCAGCCTTTAGTATTTTCCAAGTCAGGTCCTACTTTTTTTTTTTTTATCAGTAGGTATTTGGTTAAGAATTCTCCGTACTCTTACCATGCTTGGTTGACAGCTTCTTGCCTCTTAATTGAGTATGAGTTGCTTTCTAACCCATTGTATGGGTTTTCAATGATTTTCTCTTTTGAGCTTTCTAGGCCTTTAAAGCAGATGATGTGTTTTTCCTAGATCTTCTATGTACTTGCTCCCAAACTTATGACATTCAGTGCCATATCTCCCTTGTTGATAGTTTTGTCCTGCATTAGCCATCCTAGAATATCCTTATAACTAAATTATTTTTTGTGAATAAGGCATAAATCTTGCACATTTTCCCATATACACTTTGTGTAATTACAATCAAAGAAAAGGTGAGTGGTAGTTTCTCTTGCCTCCTTACACAAAATACATAAATTAAAAGAATTGAGAAAACTTAGTCTCTCCTTAGTTGACAAGTCTTCCTTATGGTTAACTGCATTAAGAAAGGCAGCTTGGGAAATAAGTTCTTGTTCCACACAACTTTATACTAGCACCTTTTCTCCCACGCCTCTTATCACTTTTCTACAAGACTTATTAGTAAACATTTTATCCTTGTTCTCTAGATTAGGATTGTAGTCTGGTAATGATAAAGCTAGTTCATATGGGAAGTTAATCCATTGATCCCTACTTATCCATTCTTTAACCTTGGCATTGATAGAAAATTTGTTTTGTCAATGTATATGTAGATTGGAATGGTATAATAGTCCCGCTCTACTCCAGTTATTGTGGTGAAGGAAAGCTCTTTCTCCATTCCCTATCTTACTTTTAAAGGAATATGAAAGATGGTCTTTTAGCTTCATGAGTTGAGTAATGAACCAATGGAATATTAGCCCTAATTGTATTTATCATAAGCTTTTATCCTTTATGAAATACATATGTATCCATCTAATCCACAAGTTGTTCTTGTTTTCCAATAATCTCCATAGTCTTTTAGCAACAAGCAACTTGTTAGTTAAACTAATAAGGGTTATCTCTAGATCTCCCGCATCAACTAGTTTACTGACTTCCTTCCAACTTTTTTGAGACATTGCTATTCCATCTCTCTTTCCTACTTATAGAAAAATTGTCATCAATATTTTCATTAAATTGATAATACCCTTGAAGATAAAGATATGGGATAACTAATAAACATGTAAGGAATTTAAAATTGACTTTATAATAATATAAAATAAAATAAAATAAAAAGAATAACTAAAAAGAATATATAAATATTCGAAATTACTGGTCAAAGCACCTTAGCATACGGCATCTCCAGGCTTAAAGTTTGAGCTTGGCTTAAAAGCTCCTTTCATCTCTTGTCTTTCTCGATGCAATTCCTCTTCTTTTTTGTCCAATTCTTCCTTCTCTTGGGGCATTATCGTTATGTTATTGTAGCCTCTTATTCTACTATTGATTTTTGCTATTGATTTAACCTCCTCGGACATGGACATTAACTTGTCGGCAGTATATATATATAAGGCATTTGTGAAGGAACCTAATGGATGTAAAATCCACATAATTTTATCCTCTAAGCTAGGATTAGGGTTGTAGCTTGGGAAATTAGACAACATATAGGTACTACCTCTGTTAGTGCATAACCAACTAGGATTAGGGTTGTAGTTTAGGAAATTAGACAACATATAGGTACTACCTCTGTTAGTGCATAACCAACTACCATTTTGTATTAATATGTTAACTCTTAGTTCCAAAGGATAAAGATGTATCATTGCTTAATATTAAGGTTCAAGGTGAAGGGGACCTTGACTTCCCTAAATGTCAAACCACATCTAGGTATTTTCTCCATTTCCAATATGATATTTGATTAGTTCCTGCATCCATTATCTTTGTTTAAGGATTTTGTGCATGGTCCTTGAGCAAACTAGTTTACATTTAGATCTAGAAATTTCTATTTCTAATGTAATGCTCATATACGCACTTTAACTAAAGGGATCATTTTTTTTAAGAAGTCTCCAAACTCTTTTAGCAAGTAATGTCCTACTTACCACTGTGATTGATTGTAGCACTAATCCTCCTTTATTTTTAGGTAGGAATATAGTTTTCTGGCTAACCTTAGGATAGTTCCTTTCATAAGCTTTTTTAGACCATGTGAAATTCCTTAATCTTTTTAATCTCCTTATAAATCTTAGAGAGTACAGTATGAGCAGTCCAACACATATAGAGGACGGAAAGAATTGAGGACTCTAACTAAACACTTCCTGCATATGATATGGTTTTATTAGACCAATACTCAACTCTATTCCTAATTTTGTCAATTAAGAATTGACATTCTCTACATGTGACCTTAGATGTAGTGATAAGAATACCTAAATAGATGAAAGGAGGTTCTTTAAGGCTTAGATTGGCAACATTAGCAAGGATAGGAGCTTAGAGAGCTGAGTCCTTAGAGAACTTGAATTAACTTTACGGAAGATTAAGTAAGTCAATATAAAGCTTGGAAAATAATTCAATAAAGGTAATAATGGACTATAGGGAACTTGAATTAACTCTACAGAAGATTAAAATGCATTAGCAATCATCAGGTTAGTAATTCTTTGTTTCATGCAAACATATAAGGGGATAGCCTTGCCTTATACCCCTAGTACCCCTTATAAATTTTATCAATTCTCCATGGATAATAACATTGTAAGAAGGTGTAGAGATGCACTGTCCTATTCAATTGATAAATTGTAGGGGATAACCAAAGGTTTCCATAGTGTGAATGATAAAATCCTAAAAGACCATGTCAAAGGCTTTTAAAAGGTCAATCTTCATTGTGCAATTATTTCTTAAGCCTTTCTTGTGATAGTTATTCAAAAGGTCCTAAACAAGGAGAATGTTGTCTCTAATGGATCTTCCTTAAATGAATGCAGCTTGATTAGGATTGATGACTAAAGGGATGATTATTTTGAATTGAGTTTAGCTATAGTCTTGTAAAGAGTGTTATAGCAAGCAATAAGTCTAAATCCCTTCCAATGAGTAGGATTTTTGGTTTTAGGGATAAGGCAGTGATATGTGTCGTCAAGCATATACAAATTAATATCTTATGTCTACCATTAATTAATTAACAAATTTAGTATAGGGTGAAGTAAGAGTCGATCCCACAAGGAGAGTGTTGTTTATTAAATTTTCATTTCAAATGCAAATGAGAGTATTAATCAAGTAAATGTATGTAATTATAAATCCAAACAAAATAAAATTCGTTTAGAAAAATTCAGCCCACAAAAACAAGGTCAAACGCCTATAATTTGATGATTAATTTAGCTAAAATTCATGCCCAACTTGTACCTATGTTATTTACCAAATTTCAGGCCCTTAAATTAGAAAATTATGATTATGAAACCCTTCAAATCAGATATGGAAATTGCAAACTGAAACAACATGTAATTCTCTAGTTTTGCCTCATTAAACTTTAAAGATTGTATTATACTTAAATCCCTCTAATAACCCAACACATAAGCTGTCATTTATCATGTTTTAGGCACCTAAAACAAGGTAAAATCATGTTCAAACTTTAAAAAATCATAACAGAATGTACAGCTCAAAAACAAAGAGCAAACAATGCAAATTCGACTTCTTCGGACATTTAAGATTGCTTCTTTCAAGTTCATTTAATCTCATCATCTTTCACTTGAATTTCCAGGCATATTATGTAAGCCCCTGAATTTTTGTGTGTTATTAATCATGATTAGAGGAAATTGGAGTCTTGATGAATTGAATTAAGTTGAAAAATTAAATAGTATAGTAGCATTAATAAGGTTAGGTAGTATGAGTAAATGAAATTAAATGTGTTAGTTAGCCTTGA
>JANZLC010000007.1:418276-446088 GCA_026413385.1 Erythroxylum gracilipes
AGTAAGGGATTACTAAGTGACGTCTAGAGTGGATAAATTAATTCATCTTTGAGAAAAGGGGATTAATTACTCTTAAAATTCACCTACAAGAGTAGAATATTTCAGTTGTGAAAAATAGCTAATTTAATATTAAGGTTGAACAAAATATCATTCCCTAAGAGAAAGTCATTCCCTTTGTCGTTAAAACTTTTATTAGCAATTTGTTGAAATCTTTTCTTAATTAGTTACTGAACAAATTTGTCATATTCATAGTTATTTTTGTCGCATTAATTTGGTAGTTGTTTAGAAATTTATTTTAAGTAAATTTTGTTTTTTTTAAGAAAAAATTCTTTACATTAATTTTAATTTTCTAAAATTTTATCCAACCGGATTTCAAATATCATTAGCTAGCGTAGAATTAAATTTTCGCATAATCCCTATGGACACAACTCGGTTCTTACCGATTTATTACTCACTTCGACAACCGTGCACTTGCGGTTCACGAACAACATTAATGGACCAAATTGTGACCTAGGGGTAACCTTGTTCCTATAATCCATAATCTTATTATTGTTCCTCCACAAATGAGAGTATAAGTTAATACAAAAGCTATTAGAGAAGCTATTCAAGAACTGCATGGGCATAACTTAAGGTAGCTTGGTCATCTAAAATTCCATAAGCCTTATCCAGAGCATGTTGACGATGAAAGCCCTTGTCCCCATGGTTATATAATTCCTTAAGTTAATTTTTGTTATAAGGAAGATGGCTAATCAACCATTGAGCACATTGTCAGATTCACCAATTAGTGGAGTAAATTGGTTAATTATGAAATTTTCAATTGTTTCAAGGTTAGATTGTTCCCAATTTTGTTAATAGGAAAAACTTTCTCCTAATATGCTTAATTTCCCAGGAATTATGTCCTCTTGTGGGCTGAAATGGATAGACTATGTCATACTTAATTTTTTAAAACTAAACCTTAAGTTTTTTTAATACTAAACCTTAAGTTTTTTCATACTAAACCATAAGTTAATATAGCTTAATTGTCTAAAGTTACCTAGAAAAGTGGCTAGAAAGTAGACACTTGATTCAAGAAGATGAGAAGTCAATGTCAAATTGTACTCTTAAAGACTAAGTGCGTGAAATTGAGTTAAAGGGGCCTTAATATTGAACTTTGAAAAAAATTTCAAGGTATGAAATTTTGTGATATTTATAGATTAGTAGTAAAAGTATTTGAATATGAGGAACTTCTTAGGGAAGAAGGATATAAAAAAAGAGTTCATTTGGTACTTATTTCAGGGAAACAAATTCATATGATTTGGTGGTGACTGAAGTTAATATCACAGAACCTATCTTTTCCCCTCTCTAAAGTGGAAATCTCTTAAGGTCAAAAGGAAAATACAAGTATCAACTGCTTATATTTAGTACATACTTGACACCTCCAAAATAGAAGAAATTTAATTTTTTGTTGCTGGAAAATTTCATTTCTCTACCTCCAAAGGACATAATTCCTATAAGGAAGAAATTAGAGGGAGGAATTACTAAAAGTATCGCAATACTTGGAGCCACCGAACGAATTCGTGTTGGGAATTCAAGATCATATCAATAAAGGAATTATATTGTTTTATAAAGCTGATCATACTATATTGATAGATGAAGATCCATTCCCACCAATTGCAACTATTAATGTAGTTAAGTGCGATCTATGTCATTTTTTGGAGTCGAGAGGAAGTTAAAGATTGTGGAAGATCGATTATCATCAGCTATGAATTTAAGTAGTGTTGTTTTTATTCCTAAATATAGTTTAAATGCTAATGTATAAGAATGAGAATCAGTGGATTCCCAAAATCTAGTAAAAAGTAAGGACTATATGACAAAATCACAAAATAAAGTAATCTTATTAATGTCAACGAGTGAGGCATCCCAAGAATCTGGTCTTATTAACCAGAACCTAAAAGAGGAGACTTCAACGATAAAAAGTTATCACCAGGCTTGGAAGAAGCTAGGCCCAAAGAAGTCACACATTTCTAGACCTACTCCTTTTGAGGAGAGTACTTCGGACCCAAATAATAAAAAAGAACACATAGAAGTCATCAGCAAAGGGCAGAGTAAGATACAAGAAAAACATAATCCTAGTTTTTATAAAAAGTCAACTTAGTCTAAAAATTAAGATAATGATCCAGATGAATTCTTCATGCGGCAAAATTCCTAATCATTTTCCATGAACTATTTATTCTATACAGCTCTTTGCCACTTTTAGTGAAACTTTTAGAAAGAAAGTGGAAACTTTGCTTGAGAGAAAAAATGCAAAGTATCTATGTTGTCTATAGGACTAAGAATTCCAAAGAAGGTAGTGCTAAAAAGCTAGCTAATACCATGACTCAACATACATGACATGTGTGCATTAAAGCCCATATTAATGGTAGACTAGAGCTTTAAGATTTCTGTTTGATAAAGGTTCAGTAGTGAATATTATGCTAATCAAAATGATACAAGTTTTTAGCAAAGATAATGGAGAATTAATCCCAATTAAGGTATTTGTTGTCGCCTTTACTAGTGAGTCTACCAAAGTATGGGGAATTCTCCCTACAAGCATTATGATAGGGGAAAGTCTTTGTTAACCATTTTCTTCATTGTTGACACATATGCTAGTTATCAAATTTTATGATGGAAAGATTAGATCTACTATAACTTATGTATTCCTTTGTCTCTTCATCAACTTATGCTCCTATAGGAAGGCAATAAGGTAGAGCTTATCTAGGTAGATTATCAGCCTTTCCATTATAAGGTAGATTCCATTGAGGCAATCCTATAGAAATCAAGTGAATCCAGTTTATATTTAAAAAGTTGTCTTATGGAGAGTGTTCGAAAAACAAGGATGGGGACAAAATCATAAATGTTGGTATAAAAAACTACTATCGTGCCTATTAATAGGCTAATAAAATTTCCAATTATAAAAGAAACTAATGAGTAGATTTTCATAAAGGGAAGTAGCGGTAGCTATAACCATAGAAAGCAAATTTAGAATACAACAAATCATAGCGAATTCCTAAGAATTATAAAGGTGTGAAAATGTTGGTGTAGGAGGGATGACCACGGACAATTACCTTTTAGATCACATTTAGTACTCATCATCGATTAGGAAGGCAGATCCTTAGCAAACCAATTGTATATGCTCTTAGGGGTCCTGTTGATGTAAAAAACAATTGATTTGAAACAAAGGGCTAAAAAGGGTGAAGGGTTGCTTCTCTAGCTCCAGTGGTTGGTAAACACCCTGACTAACTATATGACAAACCAAAATCAAGAATTGCTTGAGGAAGTAAATTTGAGGAATTTAAGAGAATTTCAAGTTTGTTAGTAAGAATCTTGATCCAAAAATAAGGGTGGAGTTAGTTGAGCTTCCAAAGAAATTTAAGGATTGTTTTGCTTAGGACTATACCAAAATGCCAAGGTTAAGTAGAAAGTTGGTAGAACATAGAAGGCCTATAAAACTAGAATTTGATCCTTATTCCCAACCTTCTAAAAGAGGGTATAAATAAGTCAAGTTAGAGATTAAAGAAGAGATTGAAAAGTTATGTAAGGTTGGTTTCATTAGACCAGCCAGATATATTAAGTGGCTAGCTGATATTGTACATGTAGTAATGAAGAATGGTAAGTTAAACATTATGTGTTGACTTTAGGGATTTGAATGCAGACACTCTTAAAGATGTGTATATGATGTTGAGTGTAGATTCTTTAATTGATGCGATAGCTAGGCATTCCTTGTTTTCTTTTACAAATTTTATAGCTAAAGTGATATTTTAAAAATGAATTTTAGATGTCGTAGATCAATAGGAACATTTGCGTGGGTCATAATGCTTTTTGGCCTAAAGAATGTAGGAGCCACTTATCAAAGGGATATGAATATTATCTTCCATCATTTAATAGGAACTATATTGGAAGTTTATATAGTGGTATTGTTATTAAATAAAAAAAAGTACAGGTCATGCCCATAATTTAAAGGAATCCTTCCATAGGATGATAATGTATAAACTAAAGTTAAGTCCTTTAGAAAATTTCTTGGTTTTCTTGGTCCATAATATAGGAACTGAATTAGACATAAACAAAGCAAATGTCATTCTTAAAGCAAAACCACCTCAAAATGAGACAAAACTCTAAAGGTTTTTTAGGCCAGGTAAACTACATTATGAGGTTTAATGCTAATTTTTCCAATTAGATGAAAGAATTCTCGGACCTCCTAAAGTTGAAAAATTCTAAGGCATTATATGGCATTTGATAGGATCAAGGAAAACCTGACCAAACCTCCAATGTTGATGGCACCACAGAAAGGAATACCTTTAAAGTTATACATTTCTACCACAGAAGAATATATTAGGTGTTTACTGACCCAGAATAGTGAGGCAGGCCATAAGCATCTTATTTATTATTTAAGGAGAATTATGAAACCGACAAAAAAGAAGTACGTTCCTATTATGAAACTATGTTTAACTTTATATTTTTCTTGCTCAAAATTAAGGCATTATTTACTTTAAAATAAAGTTTACATGTTTTTGTAAATCAACTTAATGAAATACATGTTGAATAAACTAGTTATCTCGAGGACCATTGGAAAATGGCCTATAACTCTTTTAGATTTTAACTTGGTGTATCACCCTCAAAAGTTAGTGAAGGGTTAAGAGCTAACTGACTTCTTAACAAGCTATCTGATGATAGAAGTTTAAGAGAATATGAAGCATTTTGTACTTGACTGTGAAAAGAAGATATGCAAAACTAAAATTTGATGGTTATAGTATAGAGAAACTAGCCGGTGTTAAGATCATTATTACCCCACCAAATGGAACAAAAACTCTTCTTTCTCTTAAGATGGACTTCCCATGCACGAATAATTGGGTTGAATATGAAGGCCTAATAGTTTTGTTAGAACTTTTGGTAGCTCTTAGAGCTAAAAAAGTTCTCATCATGAGAGATTCTCAACTAGTAATATGATAGGTGATAGGGGAATATAAATGCGTAAGTTTGACTTTATCTATTCAATTACTAGAATTATTTCATAAAGTAGAATTCCAACATATTCCTCGAGGAGAAAATTGGGACACAAATGAACTTTCTTAAATCCCATATGGTTTAAGAATGTCTAAGGAGTTGGTTCATAAATGTGTTGTTATATAAAGAAAATCTCATCTATCTATCTATTAAAAGGGGATTTCCCTTGGAGTTTTTAACATTGATAAAGAAGTCCTTAAGATTGGAGGGAGGAAATCAAGAATTTTTTGGAGAACCCTTATAAGAAGGTGCCTCTCATAATTAAACTACAAGCACTCAACTTTGTATTGACTAAAGAAGTCTTATTTCGACAAGGTAGTGAAGAACTTCTTTTAACGCACTTAGGATGCCAGAGGCGTTGGCAGTAATGAGATAAGTTTATGAGGGGGTATGTAGAGCATATTAGTCTAGTATGAAGATGAGGTGCCTCATAAAACATCATGGTTACTACTAGCCTTTAACATTGAAGGAATGTATATCCTATACCAAAGGCTATCAACAACGCCAAAAATATATAATGAATTCTTATCTTTGATTTAGTCTATATAATTAAGTCATAGCCTTTTATAAGTTAGGTCATTAATCTTATTAGGGAAATATACCTATTAAAGGTCATAATTTAATTCTATTAGCAACGAATTATTTTACTAAATAGGTGGTGGCTCAACCTATGAAGAAGGTTGAACAAACTAACATAGTGAATTTCATTAAGGAAATTATTTATTAATTTTGGATTTTACAATCAATAATAAATGACCAAGAACTATGTTTACCGGCTAGGAAGTCAAAAATTTTGTTGTAGGCTATGATATACGATTGTCGAATTTGACTCCTTACTACACTTAGGCTAATGTCCCAGCTAAATCATTAAATAAAGTAGTTATTAAAATCTTGGAAAAGATACTAGAGGAGAATCTTAGTGATTGGCATAAGATTTTATTTGAGACCTTATAGGCATAACAAACTTTTAAGTTCAGTGCTACAAGAGTCAGCCCATTCACTCTAACTTATGGTAATAATGTTATTCTCCCTTTGGAGTAATGATCCCATCTTTAAGAGTGGCTAAGTAGACTGCTTTGAAGACACTTAAGTATTTAATGCAATGGTGATGGAATTAGAAGATTTTGATGAAGTTTGTCTTGAAGCTTTAAATAACAAGATTGCATAAAAAGAGAAGGTGGAAATTTTCTACAACAAAAGAATTCATAAATGGGAATTTCAAGAAAGGGATCTAGTATGGAAGTTGATTTTACCACTTAGAATGAAAGATAGATAGTGGGGAAAGTGGTCCCCTAATTGGGAGGGGCATTTCGAATTTATATGGTTTTGAAAAGTAATGCCTATCGGTTATCTAGCTTAGAAGGTGAACTTCACAAACATTTCATTAATGGAAAATATTTGAAACCCTATATACCTACTTTATAGGAGAGTTAATGAATAAAGCAATAAGAGTAGAATTCTCCAAGTCAAAAAATGAAAACTATAATAATCATATGATCCTCTAAAGAGGTGAATTCATTCTTTAGCTTGTGAATTTGTGTTAGGAGGGTTTTACCTTTAGCCTCTTCCATATTATAATCCGTTTGGCAATTTTTGAGAGGCTTAGTTTTTTGGAATAGACAGCTTGGTTATGATAAGACTTCTCAAAAGAAGACAAATCCTTTTTAGTTTTACTCATAAATTCTTTAATAGAAAACGACTAGGTTATATAATTAATGTAGGACAACATGCTTAGGAAGGAGTTGCGCTAAATTTCAGTCAAAAATTGGAGTTCTTATTACATTGTGAGCTTTAAAGACTCTTTAACTCATGTCAGCTGAATATAACTAACTGTTGGCACAACACTAAGGGGAGTGACAAGAGAAATGTCTAAGAATCTTAGATCAAAGACTTCTTATAAGGATGTTATTGCTATCCAAACATTTCCCACTTGAAAAATGTGGAATAATTTATCAAGATTTTGGAGGATTATAGTAAAGAATAAAAGTAATTTCTCTTTTACCTTTAGAAAGTGACTTCAATGGTCTTTCATTTAGTATAACTTCTAACTCTTCCATATTCTAATTCATGGGAAAGGGTAGGAGGTGGTAGGTTTGATGTCAGATCATTCATGAAAGAAAAATCAACAGTATGAATTCATGGTGGGAATAAAGTAAAATAAATTAGAAAGTGAGATACCTTCACTAATGTCCTCTACAATCTTCTCGGAAGTGGAAGAAGTCTTTTTTGTATGGGTGGTGTCCTCAGTAATAGGTTTTGTAATATCAGTTTCTTTAAGTAGCTTATTAGTTGAAAGAGTCGACTTTCTAACAGATATCTTAGGAATTGGTGTCTTGGCCTTCTTGGAGCTCAAAGCAAATAAAGACTTCTCTTTAAATTTCCTTTTAATGATAAGGTTAACAACTACTATTGCTACCTTTAGCAACTAGAATTTTGAAATCTATAGCAACGAAATTTAGTGGTAAAAATAAAAATATATAATATTTAGCTAAAAGGAGTTCCTTTAAGGATGACAAAACTTAACAAGGAACTAAATTTTGATAACTTTTTTTTCCACCAAAGGTGGTAATTTTTTGTATTAGCAACATTTGTCACAAGTATTTTACACTTTAAAATGTGATAACGTTCAAAGATTTTTCTGAAGGAATTTATTGTTAATAGCACTTGTTTTAAGGGGAATTCTTATTGGGCAGTTTAGAAGATAGACAATAGGGGGAATTCCTAAAGAAATTCTAGGATGTCAACTTCATAAGTAAGTTAGATACACCTCAAAGCCTAAGGTCATAATGGAAGGACCAGGTTTCAGAGCCTTATCACTATCCACTATGAAAACCCTTTAATTAGTGTAAGCAGGAAGAGTTTTTGGTAAAGATTTAGATAAGAAGATTCAGAAGTCTTGAAAATTTTCAACCAGTAAGGCCTTTCAGAGAAGTCCTCAAAAGGGTTGAGCTAGTTTATTAACCTGAACTTCAAAGATAGAAAAAAAACTAAAGATATCCTTAGTAGATTCGCTACATAAACTTACATTATGACAAACGCCAAGAAATTATGGTAATTTGGGGTGCATAGAAGGAAGTCCTTTTTCCCTATGCTCTGGAAAATAGGTTAGTGTGCAAGGTTGAGCAAACCATATGAACAAATTTAGCCTCTAAAGAGTGAGATTGGATAGACACCTCCATAAGTTCCTATAATGGAATCATAGGAAAACAAAACCTAGGGCAAAAAATTTACCAAAGACTACCACTTTATAGAGGGAGGAACTCCATAATTGTTTGTTATTTACAAGAAAAAAATCGATTCAATAGAACCCAAATAAACTTAATATTTTCCTCTTCAGAAATGGGATTCCTAGATAAAGTGTAACTATTAATTAGCCTAAAGTAAGAAGATCATTTAAAGGAACTAAGGTCCAAACTAGAAGTTTCCCCAACTAAACTCAAGAAATCCTCCCCAGTAATAGATAAACCAATCAGAAAGAAAATATCTTTGAGCGAAATAGAGGCATTTCCAAAAGAAAAGATAAAGGAATTACATGAGGGACTTCATAATTTCAAGACAACATATATGAAATTAGGTTGATATTCCAACGAGTTCCTAGAAAAAGCTATTAATTAAAGAAGTCTTTGCCTCTTCCAAGTAGAATGGTAAGAAGCGTATATCATATCTATCCATTTAATCCACTTATCCATATTTTTTTAACCATGATTTTAGAGATTGGGGCTTGAAATAAAGTCTCTTAGATAGGGGAGAGATAGGATAGGAGATCTAGCCAATAAAGGGAATCCAATGGTCAAAGGTAATCCTTCCTTATGGTTAAAATGTGGAATTCCTCGTAACATGCTAGAAGAAGGAAGTTTTGATGACAAAATTAGAAGAAAAATTAAAAAAGGGGATTTAGGGTTTATCAAGTGTCCTACCTTATTCTGACGAAGGGTGGTGAAGGTTCAATTAGAATAGAGACTACCTCAAGTTTTATAACTAGTATAAAGAATAAAGTTAGGAAACTAATAGAATTTTTGAATTAAGTATAAAGAGAAGTCTAAGGTGTATATCTGTAACATGCAATTAAACAGAGTCAATAGAGGAAGAATAGGATGCAAGAGATATGGAAGCTATAGTATAAGGAAAGTTCATTGAGTTTTAGGGGAATTCATGAGGAACAGAAGGAAATAATACTGATGTTAATAGAAAAGACGCAGACTACTTGGAGTTTAAGATATAAAATGGTGTAGAGCGAGAGGAATTTATAGAAAAACGGGCAAACCCTAGAGAAGCAATAGAAATTTGAAATTTAAATGGAGTGGATCTTTTAGCTTTTGTAATAGATGGGGGGTTAGGAGTTTTAAACACATAAGTATCTTGATATAATCTTTTCAACCAACATTAAGGATTCTCTTTAGTTAAGGGTTGAACGAAGATCATCCTTATGAAGTTTTCAAGCTTGTACTTCTAGTTGGGTTCTCCTATGTCTCTAAACTTCCTAAAACCACTGGTCCATATTTGAAATTTTGATTAATAGTCTTTCACTCATTTATGGAAAGCTAGACTATATATTTGGTTTGTCCAACCAAATATATGCCAGAGACAATTGTTGATAGTCTAAGAAGAATTCATCTCATTTAACTTAAAAGTGAAAAGACCAAAAAGCTAGAAGTTTTAGAAGTCAGTTTGTTAGAGAATTCCTAGACATTAAAAGTGATAAAAAAAAAGTCTAAAACGTCGGAGGCAAGAAAGTTAATACGTAATGAATATGTGATAGGCAATTAGTTAAAATGTGGACACAACAAAGGAAAATTGGAAGATGTGAAGTTACAAGAGAACTACTAGAGGGAATTACATATGGGAAGAATTACAAATACACTAGTAAAATATACACAAGTAGACAATCAAACAACAACACAATAAAAACATAAACCTTGTCATTATCTCAAATTCTCTTTGTATTTTGAAATTTACTTTTGCCCAAATTAAATCATCTCTTTAATTCAAATCTTATTTTTAAAATCTGTAGCATTTTATTGGCTTAGAATTTTATTCTCTAAGTTTTCTAAAGTCCACCTATATTATTGACAAGAAGACAGGTGCAAAAATTGGAAGAATTCTTCCTTAGTATGCTCAAATTCTAAGTTGATAGTATAAGTGATCAACAATATCTTTTTTAATCATTATGAGATTTTTGTAATAATTTTATGGGGATTATCCTTTTTGATACAATTTAAATTTGACTGTGTCAAATAAAGCAATAGTTTCATTTTTAAAATATTCATTTATTTAAGGATAATTTTAATTAGATATTTTTGGGAGGTTATTTGACTTAGTATAATAAGAAAATCGTCAAGTAATTTTATGTTATTGTTTAATTCAATATTTTCATTTATTTATTCATTTATAATTCTTCTTAATTCTTAGTTTCTTGAAGTAATTTTTAATCATTTTTCTATCTTCTTCTTATTTTTATCTTAAGAATTTTAGTTCTTATTTATGATAGTTATTTCTTGATTTAGGCTAGACAATGTTATTTGGAAATTTGTTGTTTGTTTGGCTTTATCTAGGGTGTTCCTTAGATTATAAGATGAAGAAGAGGCAGTTTGTAAGTTTTAACATGGGTTTTCAAAGGACTACTGTAACTTTTCAAGATAGCTTTTTGCCATTGAGGGTCTTGAATATGGTTTATATCTTTTAAAAGGAAATTTTGGTCTTCTATTATTACATTAATTTGTTTTTATTCTTTGATTTCTTTATCTTTAGACCAATCATTTTTTTCTAAGCTACTTGTTTCTTTAAACAAAATGTCTCATTTTTTGATTCATTTTTAAATTCCTCAAAGCTTTCACTATCCGATATCACTAAGATTTTCTATGTTTAGTGGATAAAAACTTAGTTTTATAAGTTTTTAAAGTTTTATTACATCCTTGCCAACTCTTATTATTATCATTATAAGAAACATCAAATTATTGGCAAATTGACCCTAATTCTTTATTGGTTTTAAATATTTGGTATTTTAATTATTTTTGTAATTTTGTGTGTTGGCATAATTTTAAACCTTCTTTTTAGGTGTAGCTAATTAATTCTCCATTTAATAACTTATTATAGGGTATTTAGTCATTTTAGTTTTCCCTAATTTTATTTTAACTTTTTCTCCTAATAGAGGAGTGAGGAAGTCTTACAAGAAACTTCTTCTTCTAAAAGGGTTGGTTTGAATCTTCTCGTAGCATAAATCTTGTAAAAAAGTGTCTTTTAATAAGACACTTGTTTTATTAAAAATAATGTTTTTCTAACACATGCAGTTCATTGTAAAGATGACAATTAGGCCTTAGCTCGGGCCCGACATGCCTCAGCCCCACTTGAAGTCAGCGAGCCTCGGATTCAGGATCGACCCAAAATGAAGTTGTTTTTGCATTTTAATTAGAAACAGTTCGGGTTGGTCGAGTCAAACTTGGGTTGGGTTGAGTTGGGCTCAAGTCAGGCCTAGTCAGTTGGGGCTCAGCCCCCCTGCCTTGTGGCCAAGGCTCGACCTATTGTCATTCCTAATTCATTGTTCATATTTTAGGTAATTGAGGAGAATGTTGAAGAAGTTGAAGGTGATTGATGTTTGTTATTTGGGGTATTTTTATAAATATTTGAAGGTTGCAAATATTTTTTAAAAGTAGATTCCTTATAGGCTAGAGCTTGAAATATCGGAAGTAGAGTATCTTAGAAGATCTTTATTATAAATATTTATTACAAAGTGTATATTAGGAGCTCTTTCCAAATCAATAAGGGATGTGGAAGCATTATCGTCGAAATAGGATCTTGTTAATTTTATACTAAAAGATAATTTGACTTTGACATCAAAAATGTTAAAGAAGTTGGAGGTGATTGGTGTTTGTTATTTGGAGTAGTTTTATAAATAGGTTGTAAAATATTTTTGTTATAATTTATTCCTTACAAGCTAGAGTTTGGAATATTGGAAGTAGATTATCTTAGAAGATTTTTATTATGAATGTTTTATTAGAAAGTGTATTTTAGAAACTCTCTCCAAATTAATGGTGGATGTGGAAGCAGTATGGTCAAATTATAGAGCTTGTTGATTTTCTACTAAAAAACATCTTTAAATTACTTTATTTCTTTTATTTGAGTATTAACATGGTCTATAACTCCTTCAAATATCTGTTCATCTGAAAAAAAAAATTTATCTTTCCAGTTTATAAATCTTGGTACGACTATATTAGACATTGTTAAATTAATTTGAAAATATATAATTTTTCTTTTTTGACTATTTATTAAAGCTTTAGAGGAAAAAACTTGTATTATTGGCTTTATAGTGAATTTTATAAATTAATGCTAAAAGAATTGATCTTAAGTTCATCATATAATTATGAATCATGCCTGCTCTACAAGTGTGACTCTGGTGTATAATTAATTATTATTATTTTATATTTCACATTTGAAGAGACTTGCCGAGGAGAATTGGGATTGGGATGTCAAGACTAGCCCAGCTTGGTCCAGCCGGTCAAACTGACCCACAAGTTGGTCCACGAGCCAGTTGGGAATGGCCTGTGAAAACTCAGGTTGTGGCATGGCCCAAGAGTCACGGTCTATGGACGGGCCACGGGTCAAGGTGGATGGGTCGCACTGCACAATGATCTAAACAAAACGAAGTCATTTTGTTTGTTGCAAAATGACGTCTTTTGTTTATGTATAAAATATTTCTTCTCCTGATAAAACAACATCGTTTTGCTCTAAGAGTAAAACGATGTCATTCCACATCGTTTTGCTCTAAGAGTAAAATGATGTCATTCCACATCGTTTTGCCTATGATTAAACGAGCCAGCAGCATTGGCCCTAGCCCCTCGCAGTCTCGCTCTCGCACGCTCGCCCCTCACTCAGCACAGCAGCCTCCTCCTACAGTCATGCCTCCATCTATCTCCCTTCATCCCCCTAGTTGCTTTCACTTCTCTGTTCTTCTTCTTCATTTCACGTTCTTCCTCGGTTCTTCCTCTTCACATGTCATCTGTTGTGGCTTGATGCAGTCATTAATGCTGAAACAACCAACAATGACTCAGTGAACGGTCCAATATACTTAATAAGGTAATCTCTCATTCTCTTTTGATCAATTTGGTTTAATTGGTTATTTTGAGACATGATGTGGCTAATTTGAGAACTTTGTATGTTAATATTGGGAATATGGGATAATGCCTGTAATGTGTTTAATGAAATGCCGCAGAGATCATTGAGATTTATTGCGAATAGTCAGATACTTCCGTACTTGTAGTTATTTTAGTTGTACATTATGGGTTTTGTTTAGATGTTTTAACCAGGAAAAATCATGTTTTAGGCATTTGTACTCTCTATGTTGCTTTTGGTGACTTTTGCGTTGTGTTGACATTCTTGCGCCTATATAATCTTAGACATAGCTGCACATTCTCTATTTCCATTAATTTTCAAGCATAACAAGAATATGAGGTTGGTTATGGAAGAATAATAAACTGCTATTTGTCTTTTAGTGGTTAAATGTGGGCAAAGGATAGGACTACCAAGTACGAAGTCCAATTGGTTTTGGTTCTTGATATTTTTATTCTTCTTACTGGTTTAATGCCGTAAAATAATAGGAATTGAATTCATCACATTATTTGAAGAAAAAAAAGCATATCTTCTTTTCCGTTTTTACACAAAATAAATCATAAAGAAAACATATTCATCAGTAAGGCATACTTGCCTTGTAACCGCAATATCATCAACAAGGCTTCTCTAGCTAGACGAAGCTTCTCTTTCTACTTCCATGTTAGTGGAAAGCTATTGGAGAAGTAAAGTCTCTCATAAAGTCAGATATCAAATTTGGCCACAACCACTAATTCACAATTTTCAACCATCACATTACATGTAAAGCAACAAATATCTTCCTGTGCATAAAGGGACTATATAGTCTCATACTAGAGTCACATTTCTTATATTTGCTTCAAACTAAAGATATCGAGCCCTAAAAATGAAAAATCATTACAATCTCAAGAAAATAGGTATTAGCATAGAAATTTTTACAAAACATGTTTACCACGTATATAGAAACCAATCAAACACCGTTAGTCCTCAACAATTCTAATGAAACTATGATATTTCAATTATTATAAAGGTAAAATAATAATTGAAATATTCTTGATTGTTCTCTTATTTTGATATGTTCTACTTGTTTTCTTCTAGTTTCTTTCTTGTCTTGCTTGTTTAGCTTCATTTGAATTTCTAATTTCTGATTTATATTTGTTCTACATCATATAGTGTATGCGCTTAACTTTTACTTTTAAGGATTTTCATTTCACACAACTATTCTTGTTTTGAATTTATGCTAATAAATGTGGATTTTATCCCATATTTATGATCTTGGTCTTAAATGGAGTATTAGGATGTATACTGGGATATTAATGAAATACTAAAACAAGCTACATCTTCTAGGTTGATATGTTGAGCGCATGATATTGCCTTGATTTACCTTTGGAAAATGGAAATAGGAGTGGTTTTAAAGATATATTAACTGAATATTTCTAATACACCTATGTGTTAGATTGAAATTGAAATATTACAAAAATTATACTACAATAAAGCAGTTAATATTATGGTCCACAACTTTATGTATTAGACTGAAATTGAAAAATAATGTGTCATTTCCTAATACATTCTTATTTCTAACCTCAAGTATTTATATGTTTCTTGTCAGATGGATAAGCATATTCCTTCACTTGAGAGTTATAATCTAGTACCGGAGGTAAAAGTGGAAACTTCTATTCTAACACCAAGTGATGATAGAAGTTCAATTAGAACTCAAGTTAGTCAACATAAAAGTGAAGTTTGGAATCACTTTAATAAGACTATATTGACCGATGGAATTGAAAAAGTAGAGTGCAATTATTATCAAAAGTTGTATTCAACTGGTTCGAAAGGTGGAACGTCTTATTTAAAGAGACATATGGAATCATGCACTAGAAGGAAGATGATTTTAGGAGGTAAAACATTTTTTACCCCTAACTTTGTGAAAGGAAATAGTGAAATGATTGTAACAACTTTTGACAACCATAGATCAAGAATTTTGATGGCTAATATGATTATTGGAGATGAACAACTTTTTTCTATGGTTGAAAGCAAAAGATTAAGGATATTTCTTAATTCACTCCATCCAACTTTCAAGGTTCCAAATCGAAATACATTGAGGAATGATATTTTCAAATTTTATAAGGACAAGAAGAGAGAAACATTAAGAGCGTTGTCAAGTGTTCAAGGACGAATTTCCATAATAACGATTATGTGGATAGCCGATAACCAAAAGAAAGGTTAAATGGCAGTGACAACACATTATATTGATAATGATTGGAAGTTATGCAATAGACTTGTGAGGTAATTTATATTCTTTAATATTGTTATTATTTACTTTTTTCATTATTTTATGAATTTATGATTCATGTTGGTACAATTTTTCATGATAGATTCATTTATGTGCCAACACTACATACAAGTGAAAAATTGGCAAATGTGTTGAAAGACTATTTGATGGATTTGAACATCAACAACAAAGTATCCTCCATCATAGTCGATAATTATAGCACAAATGATGCTATGATTCAGAAGTTGAAGAGTAAGATGCGGGATGGGAGCTTATTGGTTGGAGGTAAGTTATTTCATATGCGTTGTTTTGCACATATTCTTATTTTGATTATGAAGGATAGGTTAGAGACAATAAAGGAAGCAATAGAGTGTATTCGGAATAGTGTACAACTCCTAAAAGAGTTGAAACTTTTGAAGATTGTGCATAAATTGTAGGCATTCCAAATTCAAAGAAGTTGGTTTTTGATTGTCCTACCACATGGAACTCAACCTTTAAGATGTTAGAGTCGACAATCCTATATGCTTAGTTGTTTATTAGACTAGCTGAAAGGGATTCTTAGTATACCTGCAGACCATCAAAGGATCAATGGGACTTGGCTAGAGAACTTTATATGAAGTTGAAATTATTCAAAATTGGACGAATTATTCTCAGCTAATTGGAGATATTGCTACAGTATTATATATGTTGGACCCGAGATACAAGATGGACAAGGTTGAATATATTTATAATGCGTTGTATAGTAGAGAAGCTCAAGAGTGTCTACATACCATGAAACAATTATGGTATCAATTATTTCATGATTATGAAGTCAGAATGCTACAAACTTACGATTGAGATGCAGGCAGTTCAACTTAAACTTCAGTTTCAAGTTCGACCTTTTCTTATGACCCATTATTGACAATTTTTCTTTCAAATTTTTTGAAAGAAAAAGGGGCTAAGATTTCTTACAATACCATGGAGTTAGATAAATATTTTTCCGCAGAATGTGTCCCTGAAACTAAAGATGAGTCGTTCGATATATTGTCATGGTCGAAGACGTCTGCACAGAATTATCCAATCTTAAAACATTGCAAGAGACTTGTTAGCTATTCCATTATCCACTGTTGCTTTAGAGTCTGCATTTAGAACTAGTGGTTGGATCATTACTCCTCATTGTAGTCGACTTCATTATCACACTATGGAAGCCCTTATGTGTGCTCAAAGTTGGTTAAATAATAAAGATATTGATGGTAAATTATTTTCTTTTTAATATATTTATTTTATCTATCTTTATATTATCTTACCTAATATCGTGTTTTTTATTTTTCTACAGTCACAGGTATTATGTGGAGGGGACTAGTGAAATTAATCGACCAATTGAAGGTTATTTTGATCAAATATATAAAGATGAAAGTATTTTTAATTTCCTTTTAAATTTAATATTATATTATTAAATATAATGTTTGTACATACAGATGATTGGATCCAAACTATTGACATCTTACCAATAAGTACAATTAGTCAATTACATGATACTTTCTCAGTCTCCACTCTCCAGTCTATCTAGCATGATATTATCTTAATCTTGTAAATTGTATCAACTTTTGTAAAATAATTTAGATAATTATTCATTTACAACAAAATTTTCTATAGTTAATGAATTTGGTTTGTCAATTCTCTCTTATAATAATTAATAATTATTTAAGTAAATTTAAATTTCGTAATTAATTAAATTGAAATTCTTAACTATAACTATTAACTTAATGACTTTTCATACAAATTTCTTATCAGTTGAATTAAAATTCCTAATTAATCTTACCAATAAATATATCTCAAGATTTTAATTTTACAATATATTTTCTTATTAATGATATGCAAATGGATGTAGCACCCTTCAATCTAAACCTGACTTAATGACCTTTAAAACAAAATATGTTAATATTTAGCTCATTATACCTAAAATATTACTTCAAACATTAAGAACTTAGTGATGTTATGCTTTCATTTAATGACTTATAATTTTATTCAAATGAAATATTAAGTGGTTTAAATAAAAAGATATAAATACTTTGTAATTTAATATTTGATAAAATTAATAACTTTATTATATCATAATTATATGTTGTTATAATTTAAAGTTGTGTCATAATACATATATATTAAAGAGAAAAAAGTTGATAATTTTATAAATTTTATGAAATATAATATGCTTATAACACTCTAAGGATGAGAAGTATTTAAGTTAAAGTTATATCAAGGTTTCAAGTAAAGAATCACTCTTAACAAACTTTTAATTAGAATGACTTAGGAATGAATCTTCTAATATTAGAATTTAGAAATGAGGACAAAAATTATGAATATAAATTTAGATTAATTAGAATACAATGATTTTAGAATAAGTAAAAGAACTATTTTCAAAAGTAATAAAAATAATAATATATAAAAACATTATCAAAAGTATTTATAAAAACGCATTTGTTTTTATAACTCAATTACTTATATATTGTTATTGATACATTAGGATTAATAAAGTGGTTAAATCATTTTAAGATTAATATAAATACATATATGCATGCTGTATATATTGTGTAAAGATGAAAAATTAAATAAAAATTTTAGATGCGTTAAGATTAATCATGATATTAATTAATTTTTTAATATGTGTAATAAAAATATAAAATTTTGCATTGTATTTAACAATAGATATGATATGAAAAGATAATAATATTTATACAACTATACAAGTAAAAAAAATCAACAATAACTACATCAATTAAGAAATTTTTACATAATTTATAAAAACATTAAAATTTTGAAAATATTATAATATAAACTTAATAAACTTATTTATAAGAAATCATATTAAAAAGAAATATAATAATTTATTAAACACGTAAAAAATAATATTTGAAATAAATTCGTTGTACTTAGATAATAACTTTTTATATTTACATTATAATTAATTGTTATTATAAAATTAAAAAATAAATTAAATTCTCTTGCTTGAAGAGAATAATTATGACAATATTATCATTGCTACATATTTTTAATAAATATATATAATTTAAGACTTTTAAAAAATACAGCTACAATTTTTTAAATTTTTTTAAAAATAAATATATAAAAATTTTAAAAAAAATATTAAACAACCGGGTCAGCTAAGACCCGACGGGTGACAGCCTGGGTGGGCCTCCCGGTTGGACAGCCCGGGCCTGGTGACACCCCTAAGTTCGGAGAAGTCCATATGTCCTTATCTGATGAATTGGAATATAGGGGTATTTAAGTAATTTGAAAGTATGTTCTGGAGATTTATAGACACCAGTACTCAGACACTACGACCCAGCTTAAAGTTAGATAGGTGTCAATCTTACATGCGACAGTGTTAGAGATTAGGAAGAATATATAAAGCGCTTCTCGATTTGGAAGTAAAAGGAGAAGAAAAGAACACGCAGGTTCATTTTATGTGATTTTGCTTCCCTTCTGCGATGGTTCTAGAAATGCTTTCTATAAATTAATAATAAAATTTATATTTAATTATCCACTATATCAAGCAAAGCATATTATAAAAGTTAACACTGAACCATTTAAGGACTAAATTTGAAAATAACAAAATCAGCTCTTCTTCCCTCCTCCATTCTTAATCCCTAATTCTCCATTTTCACTTACGTTCTTATGCTCCTCTGCTCAGTGTTGAAGCTGTCGCCACCTGACCGTCGTCAGTCCTCCATCGTCGTCTGGTCGGAGTCGAAACTGTAACCTCCACGAAGCCGCCAGTCACCTTCGGTCCTCCTCCATTCGTTTCTGTTAATTTGCCGCCGTCACTCCTCCAACGTTGGAAAACACTCTGGTATACTATCATCTTCTAGATGGAAAGAAGCGATAACAGTAACGATAATAGCAATGGTAACAAGAGAGAGGAAGAACAATTTGAGGACGTGAGGTCAGTGGTAGAAGCTATTTCCGTTGATGCTGATATCGACGTTCCTCTCTATCAAGTCGAAAGTCTCTGCATGCGCTGCCAACTCAATGTAACCTTCTCTTTTATTGGATTGAATTGAATTGATTTAATTGGTTTTATTTCTGGGAGAATTAATTCTACTTGTAATTTGTGGCAGGGTGTGACAAGGTTTCTGTTGACTTCAATTCCACACTTCCGAAAGGTACTGGTACCTTGCTTGCTTGCCTGCTTCTATTCTATATATCTTTTTATCTTGGCCTAATTCACATGTTGATGTTGAGTTTTGGAAACATGAGCTTGATTATTCATTTTTATTCAAAGAATGCTGGTATTCTTGCAGATCTTATTATCTGCTTTTGAATGTCCCCATTGTGGTGAGAGGTATAACTGCCAACTTTTCTCACTTTTTGAAATTGCTTGCTCTGCCCAATCTTTATCTGAGTATCTTTGTTATTCATCTTAGAAACAATGAAGTTCAGTTTGCTGGTGAAATCCAACCACGGGGCTGTTGCTATCATTGCTGTATCCCATCTGGTGATCCGAAGGTATACTTTCGTGACTGATACTTTCCTTCTTTTTTCTTTCCTTTGATTTTGCTCACTCTCTTTCTTTCCTCCTCCATATGCTTCTATCCTGCTGATCAAAATTTTTTTAAACGGAGTTTGTAAGAAGCTTTAGTGGTGCCATTAACGAATATGTGGTTTTGTTAATGCAGATGCTTAATCGGCAAGTGGTAAAATCTGAATCTGCCACTATAAAGGTATAATTATGATGTCTTATATCACGTAGATGCATTTAAGTTTAAGCTGTTTATATTGCATTTCTGTTATTCATTCCTCTCCTATAACTGTGTTGGTAAGTTGGTAATTTGATTGGAATAAGTACATTTGAGTCCTCGTATAAGGCTTGCTGTTTCTCACAATGTATATGCTCACTGAGCCAAAGTTCTAAATCCTTACTACATGCCATGGTTTTTCAGACTTCATCTGAGGTCAAAGCTTCTTATGGTTCTAGTTGTTATTCATTTTAAAATGTGTTTCTTGTGTACTTCCAAAACATGCAAGCAGTTTGTAAAGCTCCGTTGCAATTAGCTTGAGCTTCATCAGGATGTTTTGACACTCATACATGTCATTTTTTCCTTTGTTTAATTTCTATTATTTTCGTGTAGATTTGTTTATATGTACAACATTTGATAGGCTTGGTTTGGATGAAGTTGTTGGTTGGTTGAGTTTGAAGTTGACCTTAGAACTGTAAATAAAGATAAGATAATTACTGGTAATGAAGCAACAAGTGTTAAAATTGTTATTTCTTTAGTTTGTCATGTAAAAACCACTAATTCATTATTGTCTTTCTAATTTGCTTTGCAATGTCAAATATCTCCATATTCTTTGTGCATTAATGTAGTTTGGGTGTAATTATCTCTCTGTCTCCTTATGCATTTAGATCCCAGAATTGGATTTTGAGATTCCGCCAGAGGCACAGCGTGGGAGCTTATCAACTGTACAGTCTTTTCTTTTTTCCCCTATTATAGTTTGTTGTTCTTATGTTTCCAAAGTTTGGCTAGTGATTAGAAATTTCACTTTTTTCTGCCTGTCTTTCCTTTGGCCAAGTGATACCGTTTCTTTAGAAATATTTTAATTGAATCCATCATCAATTTCTTCATGGTAACGAATCAATATTGTGATCCGTTGTATAGTGGTTTTCAGTTCTGTAAATTTGAGGAATAAAATTATTTTCTGCTTATCATCAAAAGGTTACAGAGCTGTAGTATAAATACAATGTAGGAATCACCTAAAGAAGGAAACTACTAACTAGGAAACTATAAACTAGGAAACTATAAACTAGGAAACTAAATAAACTAATTCACAGCTGTATCTACGCACTAATTACAGAATATTTCCTTTCCTTTTATATCTAAACCGAAAAGTTCCTATTCCCCTGCCTCTCAAAATGTGCCTAAATTTCTATTAAATTTTATAGTACTTTTCAATTGTTTGCCACATAGAATCGATTTTTTTCTCGTAGTTGTTTACTCACATTATATATCTTTCTAGTGTTTTCCATTTCTTGATCTCTTGAAACATTTTGTACTTCTACACTTTTCAGGTGGAAGGGATTCTGGTGCGAGCTGCTGATGAGTTGCAGGCACTTCAGGAAGAACGCAAGGTGGTTGCTACTGGTTAGCTGGTTGGAGCTTTTTGTTTGATTTTCCTGATTTTGTTAATGCATTTTCCAAACATGCAGAGAGTGGATCCTCAGACTGCTGAAGCAATAGACAACTTTTTGTTGAAATTGAGGAGCTGTGCATCAGGAGATTGCTCTTTTACTTTCATCCTGGATGATCCTGCTGGAAATAGCTTTGTGGAGAATCTGTAAGAGAATTGTATAAAGATGATATCATTTTGTCCATTGATTTGGCAAATCCTTTATTGTTTGTTTCGGAAATGCATGGACTAGATTATTGCTTATTCCCCCGTGTTTGTGTGTGTCTTTGCACTTATGCCTGAAACTTTGCAATATAAAGATATTGATTATAGGTTGTATGATCATTATGGTTTCTCTTTCACGAGTCTGCAGCGATGCTCTTAACAATTAAGTTTATGATAATTTATTCTAGATTTGCTCCCTCTCCTGATCCATCATTGAGCGTTAAATTCTACGAGCGAACGCCAGAACAACAAGCATCACTTGGGTATCTAGTTGATCCATCTCAGTTGGGAGAAGCTGGTGTTGGACCATCATCAGAGGTGATGAGCAGTTCTTCTGATCAAATAAGGAAAGAGCAACATGGATCTGTTGGAGCTCCAGCTGGACAACGGGCCATTGCACAAACTAATAGTGCTGAAATTGCTGAATCTTTGTTTCGGTACTCTGCCCCAGAAGAGGTCAATTTCTTTGCCTTACGTGATCTTAGTGTGGGATTAAATTGTCTTGTCGTTAATCGTTAATCTCTACCTATAATGTTGTTTATTATGGTAGGTGATGACTTTCCCATCAACTTGTGGAGCATGTGCAGCTAGGTGTGAGACTCGAATGTTTGTCACAAGTATCCTTGACCTATTTTAAGGCATTCTATCACATGAGAAACATTCTCTCACAGTCACATTGTTGAATCAAATTTCTTTATTCCTTAATTTGCTATGAGGGAAAGTGAAGCTACAAATCCTGTTCTCATGGAGTCTTAAGTAGTGTCTAATGAAATGAGTTCCATATGCCTCCATTTCATACTTATATTCCAGTATGCTACTATATTAAGACGTCTTCCCTAATTAGTGACATTGACTATGACAATTGAAAGAAAGAATATGAATACTTTTTCCTTTCTTGAGATCATACTCTGACCAGTGTGGAATTGTTTGGGAGATGGGATGAGCAATCATATATGGGGCAATTATACTTGATTGCGTCGAAACTTACTCAATGTGGAGCCAATCTGATATGTGGAGCATGTGAAGAGCATCCATTGTAATGTTTGAATTGGAAAAGGCGGAGATTAAGTATCTGAAATTTTGTTGAGAATGTCCAGTAGTATGAGAAGAGATTGTGGACACTATGGATGGAGAGAAATGTTTCAACCTCATTATGTTTTGAGATCTTTGTCATTTTCAATAACTGTATGCATCCCTGATGGGTCATCTTTATTCTTAAGAACTGTGACTGCATTGTAGTTGCAGTGGACTTTTAGTTTAAAAATGATTTATCCACTTATCTAGGTGCATGCTTTTGGCTTGCTGATTATGTTTCTCATACAGAACATGTTGTTTAATCTTGGTTACAAAAGAATAAAGATGGTAAAATCTGGAAGAGTTAGTAATTACCTTAATCAGCATTTTCTTTGTCCGTATAAAATTTTGAGTCATGACTTATGGCAAATTGATGTTCTCTAAAAATACTATTTACGATGTAGTACTGTTAGTAGACTATTTGACTTTAGTAAGGGTTGCACATGTTTTATTCATAGAAGAGCCATGTCAAGACATCAAATCACAGTAGCGACAACTTTGGCTGATGTCTTCTTCCTTTTCTGGGCATCTATGAAACAATTGATTTTATTGTAGAGGGTTCAAGAAAATATAGAATGCTAATGCTAGGGAGGATGTCTATCCATGATCCATGGAATTTATGGGTGAAATTTAGTTCATGGAAGTTAAAAGGCTGTTGTTGAGTTGATGGTAGGATTGTGTGGTTGCAGTGATGGAAGAACTAGAACTCTTGCCCTTCTGTGCTCCTCTCTACTACTTTCTACCATTTCTCTTTTCTTCTCTTTGATTTTCCATTTCTATTCCCCTTTTTGACTCAGACAATAGTTCTTCTTGTGAAAAGAACTGGCAATTATACACTTGAATTTTTCTCTGACATCTTTGTGTCTATAACAGTTACTGATACTTTTTGATGCTAATTGCTCTGGAATATAAGTTTTGCTGATTCTTTTCTTATTGTAAGAGTATTTCATTGATCTTTTGTTTCATCAGACATTTGAAGCCTTGACAGCTTGTAGAGATTCCTTATTTCCAAGAAGTAATTGTTATGGCATCAACATGTGATGCCTGTGGTTACCGCAGTTCTGAGGTATGTAATAAATGCTTTTACTATTCACTGTGCTCTCATTTAATCATTTAACTCTTATTTTTCACGCAGTTGAAACCTGGTGGACGAATTCCTGAAAAAGGAAAGAGAATCAAACTTTCCGTGAAGAACATTAAAGACCTAAGTCGTGATTTGATAAAGGTTTGGTTCTGTATTTGTGTTTAATTTCATAACAAGGAATCTATTGTTTTGCAAATAGTTTGATTTTGCAAATCAAAGATGTCCAAAGGGTTTGAATCGTGTACTTCTATCATATGAGTTGGGATCCTTTTGCGGCAAAGACCAGTTGGGAGATTTTGTGTTTGCTAGGCAATCAGTCAGGGATTGAGTCTACGATCTTCCCCTGATTTAACTGGACTTTTTCACTTATGATTACAATTCTGTTATAAGTGATTGAGGAACAATAGTGAGGAGTTCCTGAAGGACAGATCTTGAATTGAGAAAAATATGTACTGATATGGTTTAGCATCTTCAAGATTATAAATGGGTAATAAGAATAGGACAACAAATGAGTAGCTCTTACTAAGGAGTTAATCTGCAATAGTTTGGAAAATGACTGTGCTGCTATTATTTAGACTTTAAGTATTGCAGATCACCTAGACGGATACCTTTTGTGATTGGACTGTTTGGTCTATTCTATTTTATAAAGATAGTTGGGATATGTGCATGAGAGTATGTACAGCTGAAGACCAATTATGCTAAAAAAAGGTTGCTCTTTTTCCATCTTTATTGAAATGTTATTTCAATTGAATTTAGAGGCCAGAATTATGGAATAGATGCATAAGTGTTATTCTTAACTTATGGTGGAACCAAATATGTGATTCATTGGTGAACAAATTATTAGCTTGGAGAATTTCTCAACATTAGATTAGAAATGAGGTTGCTTATTTATCCCAATTTTCATCTTTTGGAAACAGTTCGTAAGTTATTGCATTTTGGTTGTGAAGAAATGCAATTACAAACATGTGGATAATTAACAAGGTTATATTCCATTTAATTAAGGGGATGAGTGGAAACCAGGAAAATTTTGCTTGCCTTGGGTTATTTGATAAGAGTCACGCTAACTCTCTGGTGCTCAACATGGTGGCATCTGCTTTTTGTGTGCTAAGGAATTGTGCTTCAGTTTACTGATGAAAATAAGTTTTTAGATGCTTTAATACCATAGGATTTGCAGTAAGGGTCTGAGGTTTGTTTGTACCACTTTATTCTTTTCCTCTTTCTTTCCTCCTAAATCTTACTTGTTTCTTCTTATCCACTGCCCTGGTTTCAGCCTTTTCGACGGTACTTTTCTTGCTTTATTGTTCCTATCTAATTTAAATGATAGACAGGAGAGTATATTTCGACTTTTAGTTGTTTTTTGCGTTCTCAAGAGCACATATGCAGGTTTTTGAATGTCCATTAGATAATGATGAAGTTGGTGAGGAGGTATTATGGTCAGTTAAGAACATCTTGCAAAATTAACCTTAGTTTTGATTTTTATTTCTTTATTCTATAATTGTTGGATTCCTTGCAAGCTTTCTGAGTGTCAGTTTTCGGTTGCCAAACTCTAAGCTGTTCTAGAATGGTATGAACTTTTGCAAGGAGTACTCATAATTGTAAGCGTGCTAGTAAAACAAACAACATTAAATTTACTGCTCTATTCTTTGGAATAAGTGTTTGGTACAAAAAAATAATGTGCTTGTGTGAATAAGAGATAATTTTCTCTATATTCATTACTTAGTGAATGTAGTAAATATATACACGAATAGGAGTACAGAATAGGCTAGATAATCTATGCAGATACAGGAAGATAATCCTAGAATATCTCTAAGATACTGATATCTAATCTATAGAATCTGATTACAATCAAATTGTAATATTATGAGATAATACATATCTTGACCACACTCCCCCTCAAGTTGGATCATAGATATCAATCATGTCCAACTTGCGGATACAGTCTTCAAACACTTTCCTTTGAAGTCCTTTGGTAAAAACATCAATTGTCTGCTTCTTTGTTGGGACATAAGTTAGGCATATTGTTCCATCTTTTATCTTCTCCTTGATAACATATCGATCAACTTCAACATGCTTTGTTCTCTCATGGTGGACTGGATTGTGTCCCATGCTTAGGGCTGCCTTGTTATCACAATAATGTTTTATAGGTGTCTCAACACTCTCTTTAACCAGAGACTTTCACAAATCCCTTTTGGAACAGCTCTTAGTTTAGCTTCAGCACTACTCTTGGCTACCATCTTTTGTTTCTTACTTTGCCATGTGACCAAATTTCCCCACACAAAAGTGCAATACCTAGTGGTTGATCGTCTATCCTCTTCTGAACTTGCCCAATCTGAATCAGTATATATTTCGATTGTTCTTTGATATCCCTTTTTGAATAATAATCCTTTTCTAGAAGTACCCTTTAAATACTGTAAGATCTTATAAACTGCCTCAAAATGCTTCCTCCTTGGTGCATGCATGTATCGACTTACAACACTCACGGCAAAAGCAATATCTGGTCTAGTATGAGACAAATAAATTAGTCTTCCCACTAGTGTTTGGTATTCTTCACGGTTAACAAGTTTATCCTCTTCATCCTCAAACTTTGTACTGTCAATAGGAGTTGTACTTAGTTTACATCCTAACATTCCAATCTCTCTCAAGAGATCAAGAATATACTTCCTTTGTGAGATGTAAATCCCTTTCTTTGATCTTGCTACTTCCATGCCTAGAAAATACTTCATTTCTCCTAAATCTTTGACTTCAAATTCTTTCCTCAAGGCTGTCTTGAGTCTTGTAATTTCCTCTGCATCATCACCAGTTATGACAATATCATCTACATACACAATTAAAATTGTCTTCTTACCTTCCCAATTGATCCATACTACTTTGACCTTCTTCAGCTGGGACCTGCACTGGTTCAAAGATTGGTATAGTTTTAGGGATAGGAAGTGTACTACTTGCTTTCTTCTTCCGAGAGTACACCTTGAGAGGATGATCATATATAGCAACGTCTGTATTAGGATTTGTCTCTATAGGAGATGACATAGGTATTGGGATAGGTTCAGGAGTAGATGTAGGTTCAGGCTGATATTCATCACCACCAAACTCACTCCAATACTGCCTTTGAATCGAAGACTTGGGATAGAATGAATTTGTCTTAGAAAAAGAGACATCACAACTAACAAACAACCTTTTTGATATAGGATCATAGCATTTATACTCTGCAGAATAACCCAGAAACAAACATTTTTTGGCTCTTGGATCAAGTTTGTTGTATGAAAAATTGTGAATAAGGGTTGTACACTCGAAAACTTTTAAAGGAAGGTTAGTTTCAAGATGAGTAGTAGTATGGGTTTCTTGAAATTTCTGGAGTGGTGTTTTAAAAGAAAGAACACGACTAGGCATTCTATTAATAAGGTAGGTTGCAGTAAGAATAGCATCCCCCCAAAATTTTTTTGGAATATTGCTAGTAAACATCAAGGCCCTAGCTACTTCAAGAAGGTGTCTATTTTCCCGCTCAGCAACAGTATTTTGTTGAGGACTATTGACACAAGTACTTTTGTGGACAATTCCATGTTTTTTGAATAATGTATGAAGATGTTGATTAAAATATTCAGTACCATTGTCAGTATGAAGGACTTGGATACTAGTTTGGAATTGATTTTTTATCATTTGATAAAAGTTGATGAACGCGGTAGTGGTTTCAGTTTTATCCTTCAAAAGAAACACCCAATACAAACGGGTATGGTCATCAATGAATGTAATGAACCACTTTGAATTGGTTCTATTAGGAACATGAGAAAGGCCCCAAAGATCACTATGAATAAGTGAAAAGGTTTTGTGGGTTTGTATTTAGACCTTGTAAAAGAGCTTCTTTGATGCTTAGCAAATTCACAAGTGTCACATTGAACACAAAGATCTTTATTTATTGAAATG
>JANZLC010000007.1:455123-477571 GCA_026413385.1 Erythroxylum gracilipes
GCCAACAAAATTCGAAAATCTTCATGCTTATATGCCCCTTTTCTTTTTTTAGATATCCCATAAAAGGTATATGTCTCAAAGCATGCTACACTATTAGAAAGAGAATTTATTTTTAAAGAAAGTACTGGGAGTAAGGTATAACTTAGAGAAGTTTAAGAATCATAAATTCACATCTAGATGGAATAGGAGCCTCAAGTGAATATATATGATGTACAACTAAAGGTTTAAGAGACGCATAGTTTATGACACACCAGTATCCGTTTTGATAAGACAATCGAAAAGATTTATTTTATATATAAAAAAGGATGAATCATATTTCTATAAGAAGGTTAGTGGAAGCACATTTGTCTTCCTAGTACTATATGTGGATGACATATTGCTGATTAAAAATGATATACCTATGCTCCAATCTATGCTCCAATATGTAAAGTTTTGGTTGCCTAGAAAGTTTTACATCAAGGATATAGGAGATACAATTTATACTTTAGGAAATGATAATCTATAGAGATATATCAAAGAGGTTACTTGACTTCCCTCAATCTACATAAATAGACAAAGTACTAAAGAGGCTTGGTATGGAGAATTACAAAAGGAGATTCTTACCCATATCGTATGGGATTTCTCTCTCACAAAGTATATGTCTAAAAACACAGGAAGAGAGAAAAAATGAATTATGCTCTTGTAATAATCCAAATTATTGTTAAATTATTCATAATGGACCAATAAGGAGAAAAGCCTATAAAATTATAAGTTGAGCTTAAGAAAGCTTAAATTCATTTCTCTCTTAAACTCTTTTCCCTATAGGTTACTATTTACTCCCAACTTCCGACACTCATGCCTTCACCGTCCGACCACCATTTTCGGCGACCTAGGGCTCTATAAATTTTTTCGGGATGCTTTACCAAACTCCTAAACGTATTTCATAAAAAGACCTAGATTTGGAGGAATCATAACTAAAAATTTTGGTTTATTTAGGTAAGTCACTAATCTCTTATTTCTAGTCATTTCTAGTGAATGGAAATGGGTTACCTTTGAGCTTCAATCATTTGATTCTCACAAACTAAAAGGAGTTTCGATGCAAAATAGTGCCATTCGATTCTTGATGTGAGCTTGTTATTTTTGGGTGGGTTGTGAAGATCATTACCTCTCTAGCAGCAACGCGTGTACCCCACGCTTCAGTGACTGTGTTGATTTTCTAACTAGCACAAAAATGGTTGGAAATAGTTTTAAAAATTCTCAAATATTATGTGGATCAATTTTTTTAAAAGTAGCATATGAAAATTCTTTATATCTTGTGAGATAAAAATTTGGAAAGGAATATGTTATTATAGAAATGCTTGAAATTGATTAAATTGAGTTGTTTATTAGAATTGACACTATCTGGATGTATTGAGTATAAATAAGAGTGTTCGGGTTAGAAATTGGTATACCTAAATTATGAATTAGATTTATTATGAATTTTGCAATGTAGATGTGAACTTAATTGGGTATGGACATGTAGTTTGAAGGCTCAAATTAAGCTGCGAGTACTATTAGATATAAAAATATATTTTCATTACAGGAATGACCCCTATTTTGGAAAGGGGATGTTCGTTTTACAAGAAAAACTCTGTCAAATTTTCAGTAGGTTCCTCGTAAAAACGTGACATCGTCGTTTTTAAATAGAAAATAGAGCTCCTTAGCATTGAGTTATGGTCTTATTCTTAAGGTATCTAAAAGTTAGTTTAGGTTTTAAATCCTAATGATCATTCCTATTTTTCTTTCTATAGATCAATCAGGGGCAGAACCCTCCATTTCGAGATGCTAGGTTCGGCGCGAAGGAACACATTCTAACTGTCACTTAATATTTATGATTATGAGCATGCATTAGAATTCATTTTCATATTCATTATGGAAATCACCATCATTATCATATGACGCATGATATTCATACATATGGATTAACACATGTATAAATATTTTTGTTGTGCAATGTTATGCATGTCTTAATATGTGATGATGTGGAGGATTGTTGTGGTATGAGTTACATAGTGGGCATCACCAGGCTATGCGCACAGTGAGTCAATTGGTCGGGTATGGATTTGGCTACTATTTGATCCATTGATGGATCCCTTAATTGAGATACGACATGGTTGGGACAGTTCAATCAAACTTGCTCTCAAACGTCAATCGATATTTGATATATGATATGGTGGCGTAATTGTAGCGGTTCAGTCGAGCTTGCTCTTGGACGAGAATCATATTGTAGTGAGGCTGTGGCAGTTCGATTGAGCGTGGCTCTCGGACAACAATCTACTACATTTGGACCAAGTGACCTATGGGAAATAACAGAGCCCCTATAACTATAGTCTATGGGTAAGGGGCATGTCATAGGGTCCTTCGTCAGTCCTCCACTAATATTTGTGATTTGTGATTATGATGATTATGTGACATGATATTGATATGGGAAATGCATGCATGTTTATAAATAAAATCACTATGTTGTGAAATTGCATTTATGGATGTAATACATTATAAATATATACATATATGTATCCTTTGAAACCCTTAAAAGTGTATAACATAACTATAGTATTAATTCACTCAGCGAGGTTTGACTCCTTTCAACTATTTTTTCAGATCTTCTTTTTAAGGGATGTCAATGGGTTGGGTCGGGTCTGACGCGAGGTTAGGTGGCCCACAGGCTGGAGCTGGCCGGGTTGTGGCCCGGTCAGGCTGAACTATTTTGGATCGTAGCTTGGTCAACCAAGGCCAAAATTGGGCCACGCCGAGCCAAAATTGACGTCTCTATTCTTTTTAGATCTCTTCTAACAAGGTACTTCGCCATTCTTCTCCCTCTTTGGCGATTCGAAGTATGTTTGATAGTGACCTTTTACTTTAGAGACACAGTAGTCTTGTATATGTTAGATTTCCCTTATATTAACTATCTCAACATTATAACACATGAGCGTTAGATGTTGTTAGAACTATTTAATTGTTATAAGTATGAGTTTGATCATTTGAAATCTCATCTTTATTATGGATATAGAAATTTGACAACATTTTAGGCTTACTAATGGTCCAGTAAACCTTGAGTTTATTGCTCCTGTAGTGTCAGTCATGGTTCAAGGTTGGGGTCATGATAGTTTTATATGCTTCAACTAATGGATTAATTATGTATGCGATGCTATGTACTAAACCAAATGTCTCTTGTACTTTTGAGAATAAGGAACATATTTCAATCCAATCTTGGTTTGTCACTAAATGACTGTGAAAAATATCTTAAAGTACTTTGAAAAAACTAAAGATAATTTCTTAGTCTATATAGGAGCTAAACTAAGAGTTCAAGGGAATTCAGATGCTAGTTTCTATTTTGATCCTAATGATAGTAAATTGTAATCAAGATACATCTTCACTCTGAGTGGTAGTGTAGTATGTTGGAAAACTTCCAAATAATAAAAAATAATGGATTCTACTACCAAAGAAAGTACATTTCAATATCAAAGGTAGCAAAAGAAGTAGTTTGGATCAAGAATTTCATCACCAAACTTGGAGTGGTTTCTAGGGTTATGGATTCAATTGTATTGTATTATGATAATAATGGCACCATTATATAGGTAAAGGAACTAAGGTCTCATCAATAGTCCAAACATGTTCTTAGGAAGTTTCATTTAATCAGGGAGTTAATAGGGTGGAAAGATATAACATTATATTGAGTTCCCATTGAAGAGAATGTTGCAGATCCTTTCACTAAGTTGTTATCTTAAAAGAGATATGATCAATATATGGATAGTTACAATATCAGTTATATAGATGACATTATTAATACAAGTGAGAGATTTTTAGTTTATTTACTTACAACCAACAAGTTAGTTGCAATTATATATATGACCTTATTATTTTAATTAGTAAGATACTCTTCATCTTTATTTATTTATTTATTTATTATATTTGATATTTTAATATTAAAGATAAAGTCTTTAGAATAACTATTGAGCAACCAAAATTATAATAAGATCATAATTATGAGATTCAATTTGCATTTATATATTATTTCAAAATTGTTCTTAGTTGTAGTTTCATCAAGACATGATGTTGATGAAATACTAAAACTAACACACATTATGTTTTATTCTAATGAAGAAAGTAATTGATCTCATAAATAAAATGTAGAGATACTTAAATAAACATATGGATGCTTATTAGATAATTAGTTCACTAAACTAGCCTAATTATTAGGATACAAAACGAAATATAACTTATGTGTCTATGAATTTCCTCATAATAATGGTTGTATAATTTATCCTTAGACTTGAGATTACTAAAGTATCTCATATAGAAATTATTATGTTTTGATACTACTTAAGACCTATTATATTTAGGGTAGCTTAGTCAATAGTACTTGAATATAGTATAAACCATATGGAGATAGTTGAATAAGTCAATAAAGAACTTGTTACTCTAAAATAATTAGAGAGAATGTTTTATTATTCTTAATCATTAGGAATTTAAAGAAATCTATGGCTAGAGTGAATTAATTGAGATTTGAAAATATGTTTTCAAATATCAATTATATATCAACTACTAATTAGCAAGAATGAACATGCTTTAGTTTAAATGATTAGATATTAATTTCATATTCTATGCCCAATTAGAAAATTGGATAACAAAATGATTAAAATGTACGTCATAACTATACATAGATAAGTTGAGTCAAATTACTTTGGCATTTATAATATTTGGGTGACCATGAATGTTAATCTATAATTATAAATTATTTAATTAAAGAATTAAAGATATATTAAAAGAATTTTTAATTTAATTAATTCTAATTATAAATTAGAATTGTAATTTATAATCATTGTCAACATATTAGAAACCTAATGAGTTACAAAAAAAGAAGAAGTTAAAAAGATAAATTTTAATTTAAAGTAAGTTATACATAATTGTGAGGTTTGAGAAATTTCATGAATCAAATATGATACATTAAATTTTATTAATTAAATTCAAATATTATTATTATTGGACTTTAATTATAACTAGGAAGTTTAAATTTTAATAAGAAAGACACCATATGTATTTTGCAATAAATAATAGAAAGGCACAAGGGAACTATCACTCCTTTACTTTTTCTCTCAGATATTTTTATTTCTTATATTTTTTTTGCTCTATGGATATTATGAGAAGTTGGATATTTGAATTGCTGGTGGTTGATAGCTCGAGAAGAAATTTTTTACTAGTGATTGATAACTCGAAAAGAAAATTTTTTCCAACAATCCAAATCATATACAATTTAACTCTTTTATTTATGATTAATATTTTTCAAGTTATGCAATTAAAGAGATTTGATTGAAAAATTATAAATTTTATTTTTTTTGATGCATTAGTGATTCGATCATAGTTAATTTTCTAACAGAAGAATTTTCAAATTTTCCCTATCTTGGTTGCTATTTTTTTATTTTAAAAAAGATCTTACCTTTAATAAACCACTTTTCTAGTTTATGTTCCTTTTTACTAAATTACACGCGCGTGCGCGCGCGTACACACACACACACACATACATATATAAAAAACATTGAAAATTTCCTCTAATAATATATTGAATGTGTGGGATATATATGCAATCAATAAAAGTAGGTCATCACACACACACACACACACACACACACACACACACACACACACACATGCACGCACGCGCACACACTTGTATACAGAGAGATGGGAAAAGTATTATTAGTGTTAACATGGACCCTAAGCTGGTAGCAACAAATTTGATTGACGCTAGTGATTGCCTAATCTTGATCATAGTTCAACCACCCAAATCTGATCATACTAGGAAGTTGTTTTTTGTGGACATTAGATCACGAATATAATGTTCTTTTTCTTATTTTCTTCTAAAATAGGTATTTTTGTATTAGTTAGATGATTTTATTAAGCCCTACAAAGTTCATTTGGTAGCCCAAGGATATACATAGATTGAAAGTTTGGATTGTACTGAAAGTTTTGCACTTATGGCAAAATTAACTACTATTAGATGTCTATTGGTTATACTACTACTAAGAATTGATGGCTACATCAATTAGATGTGAACAATGTATTCTTTCATGGTGAATTGCATAAAAAAATCTGCATGTCTCCTCCCCTAGGCTATCTCTCACCTTATGACACTCATGTATGTCAACTTGATAAATCTTTGTATAGACTAAAGCAAGCTCCTAGATAATAGTTCATAAAGTTCTCTTTATCATTGAGAAAATTTGTCTTTTTTCAATCTTACAATGAGCATTCACTTTTTACTTTAAGTAAATGTAACTCTTTTTTTACTCTTCTTGTCTATGTAGAATCAATAGATTTTGTTAGAAATGATATTTTGTAAATTAAAATAGTTAAGAACTACACATGTTTCTCTACAAAGGATCTTGGTACTCTTATATATTTTCTTAACTTAGGACTTGCTCGTTCTCCTTGAGGAATATCTCTTTGCTAAGCTAAATATACTCTTGACCTGTTGAAAGAAATTGAAAGAAATTAGAATATAACTCTTTTTTTTTACTCTTCTTGTCTATGTAGAATATATAGATTTGTTAGAAATGATATTTTGTAGATTAAAATACTTAAGAACTACACATGTTTCCCTACAGAGGATCTTGGTGCTCTTACATATTTTCTTAACTTAGAACTTGCTCATTCTCCATAAAGAATATCTCTTTGCTAAGCTAAATATACTCTTGACCTCTTGAAAGAAATTAGAATGTCTAGTGGCAAACCAACTGCTTTTTCCATTCTCTAGTAAAATTGAATATCTTTAAATTTTAGTGAATCATTAAAATAACATAACCAATATTGTCACTTAATTACGTGTCTTATTATATCTCACCATTTGTCGACTTGATATCACTTATGCAATACAACTTCTCTATTACTTTATGCAAAAATCTTATCATCTACATCTTGATGTTGTCTATTATATTCTTTGTTATTTGAAGAGTTCTCCTTGTCAAGGTTTTTTCTCCTTTAAATAATGATTTTTAGATCAGAGCTTATCGTGATGTCAACCAGGCAAATTCTCCTATGTCTCAATGATCTATTATAAGTTATTACAATTTTTATGCTACTTGTATCACTTAGATATCAAAGGAACAACCCACAAGTTAATGTTCTTTTTAGGAATCAAAACTTCGCTTTTATGGTTGCTACAACTAGTGAGGTCATATGGTTACATTTTCTTCTTACTAATCTTTCTTTCTCTCATTATCCACCGACACTTTTGCATTGTAACAATCAATCAATTTTACATATTGCTACTAATCCATTCTTCCTTGAACACACTAAACACAATGGATTAACTATCATTTCATCTGTGAGCACTTGCAATTTGACATTGTTGCTACACAATATGTTTCAAATCAATTCCAATTGGCAGATATATTAACTAAAACATCAAGACATGATTGCTTTTATTTTCTTCTTCACAATTTAGGCATTAAGGATCTTCTTGCTTTAACTTGAAGGGGGATCTTAAAGATATTGTTTGAATATATGTTACCTTCTATATCTTGATTTTTTTTAATGAAGTTAAGTAATATATTAATGTAAAACTATATAATAAAACTCCAGCTGGAGGCTTTAGCGTTTTAGAGGCCACAAAATATAGTTTCAAAGGTTAAAGCTTTCTAAAGAAGGATGTGGGGGACAATTTCCTAAGAAGGTCACAGAGATAGTTTAGAGCATAATTCAGGCAGCATATATATAGTAAAATCCTTAGCAATATTAGTCATCCTAATCTTGAGTGCAAGCTTCTTCAAATTGTCTCCAACTCTATAAGTAATTAACTATTTACTGTGTTTATAGGTTTATAAATCTTTCATGTCGTGTCAAATCTCCTCTTCTTAATCTTTTGATGTGCTCGTTAAGATTCAGTATCTTATTAAGGCATAATTCAACACCGAAATCTCTCCTCCTTTTTTGATGTTCAGCAATCTATTCGTAAATCTCTTCGGCTATAAGCCAACTTAGAGTAACTTTTTGCTCAGATTTTGGTTGTTAACGTCACTTCTCACTCTCATCATCTCTTGGTATTATTATGTAATCTGTCTAACATTATTTGTAACAGTCGAAGTTTAAACCATCCAATAAAAATTTATTTTATGAGATATACAAACATCGAAAGAAAGACGTAGAGCTTGTTGCTGCCAGAATCTTCAAGAAGCATTGTACTTTGAAAGAATCAAAAGCAAAGAAAAATTCCTCCAGCAAGACATGGACTTTGCGGGGCATATACGCACTCAATAAAAGTGGCCCGTCATCGCACATACACACATGCGAAGAGAGATGGCAAAAGCACGCGCAGTTGGTGTTGGCATGGACTACTCTTCCACCAGCAAGGCCGCTCTCAGGTGGGCTGCAGCGAATCTCGTCGACTCCAGTGATCAACTAGTCCTCATCATAGTCCAGCCATCCAACGCCGATCATACCAGGAAGAAGCTCTTCGGGGACACTGGATCACGTATGTAATGCTTTTCTTCTCAATTATATATGTATTAGTTACAATTTTTTTATTTAATTAAATGATTATTTGTTGGTTCATTTGCGACATCAGCTTTAGTTCCTCTTGAGGAATTCAGAGAGATTAACTACTCCAAGCAATATGGACTAACTTATGATCCTGAAATACTTGATATCCTGGACTCAGTTTCAAGGGACAAAGGGGTATGTATATATACTTTCTTTTTGTCTTCCATACCTGTGTGTAGTAATAGTATATGCAACTGGGAAAGAATATGTACACACACAAAACATAGTTTCTTCAATGTATTAATTTTTGCAATTTAACTTAAGCAGGCTAAGGTTGTAGCAAAAGTTTATTGGGGAGATCCAAGGGAGAAGTTATGTGATGCTGTGGAAGATCTCAAACTTGACTGTCTTGTTGTTGGAAGCAGAGGCTTAGGCCCTCTCAAAAGGTATTCCTGCAAATCCTATTATTACATTAGATTATTACTAATTTAATTATCAACTAATTATATATGGTTTTTATGATACAGGGTGCTGCTTGGAAGTGTGAGCTACTATGTCGTGGCCAATGCTTCATGCCCAGTTACTGTTGTTAAGGAAGTGAAGGTTTGATGTATCTCAAGATTCAAATACTATATATATTTGCTTAATTTCAAAAACAACGATATGTATATTTGATCTTTGTGTGTTCTATCTATATCTGGATAACGTGTTTGTATGTTAAAAAAAGAAGAATTAAACCTGTCAACTTGAGGTTGATCTATAAATGGTTTTATTCTTTTATCATTATTTGAGCTTGTCGTTTTGGCATTGGCTGATGTATGTCTACAATTACACATGTCACATACTTTATCTTATACATGCCAACAACTCTTTCCAGAGATTCCAGCTACTGGTCTGAAATGACTCTTTTAACTTAAAAGAGTATTCTATGCATGCACGCAACTGCTCCATCCATGACTTCTGAATTATTGCTCTAAATTTGAATTACTTGGGAAGTTGTATAATAATAGACTTCAAAGACATCTTAATATCTTACGACTTGTTAGCACTTGATATCGTAAGCTCTCCAACCTGTCAAATCTTATTCATTACGAGCCATAATGAAGGGTTAACATCAAATTTGAAAGTCCATTCACATTTCAGAATTAATTAATCTGTCAAAATCCAAAAAATATGGGGTACAGATCAACGTTATGAACTTGGTATTTTACTAAAAGTTTTCAGGTTAGAACCCTAAAAATGACTTAGTGGAGGCTAGTGAGAAGCTAGTCATAGAACTTGACTCTCTATTTGCTAAGAGATAGTCCCAACAGTTCCAAAACAGATTATTTATGAATAGGTAGCTTTGATTTCTTAAGTTGTAAGTGTTATGATTGTTGGTTTGTTCAAAAATAATTTTAAGCATTAAAGAGTTGAAACATTGAGATTGAAACCAATTTACATTTTACAACTCAATTTCACATTATAGGATTAAAACTATAAAATTCTTGTTGATCTCAATATTTTAAATACAAGTCTACTCAATACAACAAAAGGGAATTTTTAGTACTGAAACATTTTGTCGCTAAAAGTTCCAAAATTGTCGCTAATACTGACGCAGTGAGAAAGCAATAAATTTCACACAAAATAAAATGAGCTTCCAATTGTATATGAATTGAGAATATTTTAATATGTTAAGACGTCTCTAAACAAGGGTTTAAATAAGACAGTAAACCTAATAGCAATAGAAAACAAAAAATTATGATAATACCTTAAAAATAATACAAACATAAGAAAACGACCATAGTTGTTCCACGTCAGTCCCCTCTACTTGAGAAAAACTTAACCTCAAGTACACTGGATCATCTGAATATAAAGGTTCATCTGCAAAGCAGTATAGAGAAATGTCTGACACATTAAATGTTTTAGAAATGCCGAAGGCATCTAGTAATCTCATCACATAAGCGTTGTCATTAATCTTCTGCAAAATAGGATATGGTTCATATTTCTTAGGTTGTAACTTGCTATAAGTGCTTACTGGAAATTGCTCCTTCATAAAAAACACCATAGCCTGATCACCCACTTCGAAGACCTATTCTCTTAAATGCTGGTCTACAACTTTCTTATAGCTAGCATTAACTTGTTCCAATTTTTGTCTCACCTCTTTCTGAATTTTGGGCAATTTAATCAAATCGATAGCATGTTATGGTGTCTTCGTGTAGACAATAGAAAAAGGTGACTTGCCCAAGGCACTATGAACAACACTGTTGTTGGTAAACTCAACCTGTGGTAATGCACAATCCCACTGCTTAGGTCTATCTCCACAAATATTCTGAATAATATTGCCCAAGGTTCTATTCACTACCGTTGTTTGACCATCTGTTTGAGGGTGAGTTATGCTGCTGAAATTCAGAGATGGATCAAACATCTTCCACGAAGTCCTTCAGAAGTGACTAGGGAATTTTCTATCTTTATCAAAAGTAATGGATTTAGGTACCCCATGCAGATGTGAAAAATCCTTGGAAAACAGCTTGGCCATATTAGTTACATATGCAGTTTTCTTGCAAGAAATAAAATGAGTCATTTTAGAGAATATATCTACCATAATAAAAGCATAATCCACACCCTGTTGGGTTTGTGGTAATCCAAGCATAAAATCAATAGATAAATCCTTCAAAATATTCTCTGGAATAGGTAGAGGAGTATATAAACCAGTATTATAAGATTGACCCTTCGCTTTCTGGCCACCTCTATATAAGATGCATCACATCCCTTCACATATGGGCCAATAATATCTCTCCTTAATTGCAGCATAGGTCTTATCACGCCCTAGATGACTAGTAAGACCTCCTCCATGTAGATCATGAACTAACTTCTCCCTCAAGGAAGTTTTGGGAATGCACAACTGATTTCCTTTCATAAGAAAGCCATCATAGATGCGAAAGTCACCATCAATGTGTTTATTTACATAGTTTTCCCATAATCCCTGGAAGTCTTCATCAGTGGCATACAGACTCTTCACAATTTTGAACCCCACAACCTCTAGACTTATGGTGACAAGTAAGTTAGCACACCTGCTTAAGCAGCCACTTTGCTTTGCACTCCAGCTTTATGCTTTAATGTGAAGGTAAACTTCTCTAAAAATTGGGTCCACCTGACATGTATACCCTTATCAATTTTCTTCTGACTCTTTAAATATTCCAGGGCATCATAATTGTATATAGTATAAATTCCTTGTTGATTAGGTATTGCTTCCATGACTTCACTACACGAACCACAGAGTAAAACTCTTGATCATATGTGCACCACCTACGCCTAGCATCACTGAGTCTTTCACTGAAGAATGCTACTGGCTTCTTCTGTAATAGCCCAGACCACCCGCCCACAGATATTGTCCGCTTTGGGTTGCGCTTCGGGCTAACTCTCACAGTTTTGCTCTTCCCACCCTTGAGAAAATGCGTCTTAGGGGGAGAGGTATCAATTCCCTTATAAGGCATACTTCGTTTACCTCTCTAACCGATGTAGGATCTCACACTCTCCACCCCCTTAGGGCCCAGCCTAGCTGGTACAACGGTTCGGGTACCGGCTCTGATACATTTGTAACAACCCAGACCACCCGCCTACAGATATTGTCCGCCTTGGGTTGCCCCTCATGCTAAACCCCTCACTGTTTTTCTCTTCCCACCCATGGGAAAACGCATCTTAGGAGGAGAGGTATTCATACCCTTATAAGACATACTTCGTTCTTCTCTCCAACCGATATGGGATCTCACATCTTCCATTGTGACAACACAACACCTATCCCCACTCCAATAGCATCACATTCGACTTCAAATAGGGCCTGGAAGTTTGGTAGTGCTAAAACAGGAGCAGTGTATAGTTTTTCTTTCAACACAGCAAAACTGGTCTCAACTTCTTCCCCCACTGAAACTTCCCCTTTTTTAGGCTCTTTGTAATTAGAGCTACAATGCTAATAAAGTTCTTTATAAATATCCTATAGAATGTAGCCAGTCCATGGAAATTCCTCACTTCGGTTATTGTTTTGGGGGTTGGCCATTCCCTTATAGCTTGAACTTTTTCTTCACCAACTCGAATACTGCCTACTCTAATGATATAAGCCGAAAATAATAGTCTGTTTGTCATGAAATGCAGTTCTTCAGATTAACATACAATTTATTCTTATGTAGTGATATCAAAACTTCCCTTAAATGGGCTATATGCTCCTCCTTTGTTCAATTGTATATTAGAATGTCATCGAAGGACACCACTAGGAATCTGTTAATAAACGATTTCAGTACTTGATTCATGAGCCTTATGAATGTGCAAGGAGCATTGGACAATCTGAATGGCATCACAAGCCACTCATTTAGCCCCTCTTCTATCTTGAAGGTGATCTTCCACTCATCTCCAGGCCTGATTCAGATTTGATGGGATTCACTACGAAGGTCTATTTTTAAGAATACCTGCACATTATGAAGCACATCTAACATGTCATCTAGTCGGGAAATGGGAAACTTATACTCTATAGTAATTTTGTTTATAGCCCTGCTGTCCATGCACATTATCTGGCTTCCATCTTTCTTAGGGGTCAACAATGCTGAAACTGCACAAAGACTCATGTTCTCTTGAATGTGAACCTTACGTAACAATTCCTCCACTTGCTCTCTGAGAACTTTTGCATGTTTTTGACTCATCCTGTTGTGGGGTAAGTTAGGCAAACTAACTCTAGGAACTAGATCAATATGATGTTGAATGTCCCTCATAGGTGGAAGCCCTAGGGGTAATTCTTTAGGCATGATGTCATTAAACTCTTCCAGTAATAACTTCACAACATCTCCAAGCTCTACTGTAGATTGCTTTTTCCTCTGTTACTAGCACTTGCCTCATAATCAGAGCATGCTCTTATCTAGTCTCCTTTATTGCCTCTTCAAATTCAGCCTTAGAATGGGTTACTATTAGGAAGCCCTACCTTCCACTTTAAAAGCTTTGGGTTTAAAACTCCCGTTCATTGACAACAAGGTATATTTGTTTTCGTTCTTTTGAAACTTGTACGTATTTTCTCTAACATCATGTTGTGTTGCAACATCAAGTTGCCAAGGTCTACCAAATGATAGGTGACAGGAATCCACGTATACTATGTTAAAATAAATTTCACCCTTATACTGATTGATAGAAAAGGGTACCTTGCAGCGTTTAGTCACTTGGATCTTATCACTTGCTTTGATCCAGCTGATTGAGTACAGGTTAGGTGCTTCTCCACCTTCAATCCTAAAATTTGTACAACATCTCTCCCATGATATTTTCACAGTTACCTCTGTGATTAATCACATCGAACATACGGTTGCAAATGGTGCACCTAGTTCTGAATAATTGGCACCTTAAGGTATCATCCTCCTATTTTGGGGTGAGCATATTATTCTTGATCACATAGTTCTGGCTTTCTTCATTCCATGCTCTACTATGAAACTCGTAATCCTCTTCTTCATCATATAGACCACAATATACCTCTTCCTCCTCATCTTCACATTCTACCACATGTGCTGCCTTTCAGACGGGACATTCACTGAATCTGTGGCCTAGCTTATTGCACTTAAAACACTTCCCTGGGATAGGCCTAATGTTGGGATTATTTAGGTGCATATTTCATTTAAGCCACCTTCTACTTCCCTGCATCTCTCTATTCTTGGTTTTTTTTTCTCTCTGTGATTGTTCTGTTTTATCAATGGCAGTTTGAGAGGTATCTCCACCATAATTCGCAATGTTATTTCTATGGGAGTCTTCTGTCTTGTTCCTCTCTTGCATCAATTGTTCAGCCTTTAAAGACAAATTTTTAGCTTCAGACTAGGTTCTCACCACGTGCACCCTAATTTTGTCTTTAATGGTTGATTTTAGGCCCTTCGAAAATTTGGCTACCTGCTACCCTTTAGTTTCTCTTAGGTCATTCCTGGTTGCTAGCATGGTAAATTCTGCATAATATTCATGTACAAATTTTTAACCCTACTAGCGCCTTTAGTACTGCTGAAACATAAATTGCTCATAATATGGAGGGAGAAACTCATTGTGCAATAATTGCCTCATCCTTCTTTACGTTATGATAGGTATTTTGCCTTCATAGGACATCCAGAACTGTAATGTCTCCCACCAAGCACAAGCTCCCCCTTTCAATCTCCATGTAACTAATTTGACCCTCCTTTCCTCTGGAATCTCTATATACTCAAAAAATGGTCTATATCTACTATCCAATCTAGGAAACTTTCAGTATTTAAATTGTCATGAAAATATGGAATATTTACCTCCAATTTGTATTCTATTTCTCTGTCACCATAGTTATCCCTTCGGTAACCTATAGGTCTTTTGGGAAGTTCTTTTGAATATTCTTCTTCTTCTTCTTCTGAATCATCTAATAAATCGATCTGCTGCCCGCGTCTATGGACTCCAGGAATAGGTAAGAAGGTAGGCTACTTATGAGTTGCACCACAACCAAGCACTCACCTACCATCATTTTGGTTCTTGTTGGGGATGTCGAGCCACTCATCTAGGCCGAATAAAAATCTCTTCCGGGCGATCGAAGTGTTCCTCATGATGTTGAAGCCTGACTTCAATCTGATCGACCCGAATTGCTAACTCGTTAATCTCCACCCCACGATTTGGGGTCTCAGCCCTCTGATCACCGTCGAAAGAACCACCACCAACTCTACTTGGATTGCCTGACATCGAGCCATCAAGCAACTTGCTTTGATACGAATCTGATGCAGTAAGAAAGCTATAAATTTCACACAAAATAGAAAGAACTTCCAATTGTATCTGAATTCAAAATATTTCAATACCTTAAGACGTCTTTAAATAAGGATTTAAATAAGACAGTAAACCTAATAGAAATAGAAAATAGGAAATTATGATAATACCCTAAAAGAAATACAATCTTAGGAAGACGGCTATAGTTGTTCCATGTCTAATACTGATTAGTGATGATTTATTTTCATCATCAATATCGTCGCTAAAGACCGTAGAAAAAAACTATAGGTAACGTTTTCACTAAATCGTCTCTAATTCTTTTTTGTTACGAGTAGTTTTCGTAGTGAAAAGGTATAGGCGACATTTTTCCAAATCATCGCCAATAACTTTTAACCACGCTCTGTTTTTATCGGATAAAGTTTTTAGCTAAGTTTTCGAAATCGTAGCTAATACTTTTTAGATAGAAAAGCAAAGCGTAGCCAAAAGTTATTGGCAACATTTTTGAAAACATAGCAAAAAAAATTTAGCTAAGTTTTTAGAATCATAGCCAAATTTTTTTGCTTTGTTTTTTAAAACATAGCCAAATATTTTTGCATATGTTTTAAAACGTAGCCAAATGTTTTTAGCTACGTTTTGAAATTTTTAATATATGTTATAACTAAATATTATATCATGCAAATTATAATTATTGGTGGCATTTTTGTATCTATATTATTGTATGTGATATTTAGATTTTTTGTTGTATAATTTATTATACAAAAATATAATTAAAATTAGAAGCATTGTATAAAAAAAATAATATATAAAAAATCTGATCATGTACAAGATGTTAATTGCAATTTCAAAAATACTTATATACAAAATAAAAAATACAAAAATTAGTTTAATGACTAAGACTAGTTTGATGACTAGTACAAATATTAGTACTAAACATCTTTTGGTGAATCAAGTGTCAAGTAACTTCAACTAAGATTGTAGGTGCTTCTTGCATGTTAAAAATTCAAATCTTGTAAGAGACGGTTGATGAGTAAAAATATTTGAATGACACAAATGTGTGAACATGCTAGCAATTTAAATTCAAATGTGTCAACATTGCTAGCAATTTAAAATCAAATCCATATAGGTATAATAAAAGTATGTTTAGTAGTCCCAAACGATTTGTAAAATTTAATATATCTTCGTCCATCTTAAGTGCCTTAAAGACACATCATTCATTTAAAAACATTTTAGGTGGTATGCATATTTTTAAGGATATAACCAACTCAAAAAGATAATAATCATTATCTAATAAATAAGTCCTAGATAACATGAATAAACATTTGCAAAAGATATATTATCTTAAAAACAACCTCTCTATTTATTAGAGATAAGACTGCATATTATTGAATCTCTCCAGACTCTGCGTTTAAGTGAGATTCATAATAAATGTTGTTGTTATAAATGTTATATTTTCTCTTAAACATATAGTTAATCGTATATGTGGAAACACTTCTATTATCAATCTTTATCAGATTGTATCTCTAAATTTATTAATAGCTCTCAAACTCTAAACAAATCAGTTTTAGATCTTTGTTTAAAAATCTTTATCAGAAATTAAAAATCCTTTCACTCGCATTTAGATCTTTGTTTCACAATTGTTCAGTCTTGAGGAGCTCTTGAAGAATGTCATAGTCCAACTCCGTGATGAAAGCAAGGAATCAACACCTAAAAGAATGGAAACAATGGCTGCTCATGACCTCAAGGTCGTAATTAAAAACTTTATTCAAGCAACGAGATTCCTACTTGTTCTGGAAGACGCGTGGACCACAGAGGCATGGAATGACTTCAAGTACGCACTTCCTAAAATTGACCATGAAAGTCGCATGATGCTCACAACGAGAAACGTGGATGTTGCCTCAACTTTATGCACAAAAGTCGATGGTGACATAAATGCTTTGAAGTCATTGCCTATAGCGTACTCGTAGTGGCTGTTTTGTAGGAGAAATTTCCAAAGCAATGTGTGTTAGACACGAGATACATGTCTATTAGACTATTACAATAAAAATGAAAATGTGAAATTTTAATCTCAAACATTCTGCCATTGATGTTGAGATGAGAATAAATACGAGGGTTTTAAGATTTTAGTAAATGCAATCAGATGGTGTATGTAGAATAATGCTAAACTTAGAGATCCAATACCATTTCATAATTTTTATATTCTCTGTTGTCTTCCATCAATAATAGAAGGAGATGACGATTCGTAGTAGAAGGTTATGAGGTTTCAAAATAAAAGCAACAGATATGACCCATCATAATGGTAAACTATTGGGTAACCAATGGACAATAGTCTCCTACTTAGGCTCAGGGCTGTTCCTATTGTTTTATAGGCCTTAGGCGAAATAAAAAAAAGGCCCCAATAAATCGACAATATATTTAAGTTTACTTGTTTGTATGAAACATAAATGACTCAATTTATAAGTTTACATACTCAACTAAATATTAAATGATCATAACATCAGCAAATAATATCTTACAAATATCATTAACATTAAAATAACTAAAAATAGTAACAGTATCAACAAAATAGCAATAGCAGCAATCAAACAACAGTATTAGATTGCAAAACACTAAGAAAATTACACTAACAAATACACAGAGGGTCATAATTTATTAAAAACAATTTCTTCGTTCATTTCTATATGTAAAATCATCAATAATATTTTCAAGATCAATATTGTCCAACATATCCTTCTCAATACATAATATAGCTAAACCATTTAACCTTTCTTGGGATATTGATGACCTCAAGTAGGTTTTTAATAATTTTAACTTTGAAAAACTTCTCTCAGTTGATGCTACAGTCACAGGTATAGTCAATAGAATTCGATAAGCAATTGAAACATTTTGATAACAATCTGCAGCTTTAACAAATTCTAAAATTTCAACTGATGACATTAAGTCATTTGCAATACTTTTAATTCAGAAAAAAATATACATCTGACACATTAACATGAGAAAAAGTCGTCATAAAATTAGTACAACATTCTCTTAATTCGTTATCATCTAATGACCTCAACTTCCTTGAATCAAATAAAAATTCAAAAATATTATCAAATGTCGTTAATTGTTCAAATCTATTCTTTAACGAAGTAATTACCATATCTACAACAACTAGAAAGTAATTAACTTTGAAAGAATCTTTAGCTGATTGTATTTCTCCATTATGGTTAATTTCATCAAATTGTCTTTTTCTAATTATACAACGTCTAGTTGGAAATGTAGGCTCTATATTCATCTTAAGCGCAAGACTTTTGGCAATATTTATACTAGAGCTAAACCCTTCATCTCTATATTTCTCAAAAAAAATACCATCACATCTTCTAATTGCTTTATGGTAACATTAATGCACATAGATTTAGATTGCAACTTTTTACTCACCATGTTAATAGCGAATAAAATATCATACCAAATAACCATACCAAGTAAAAACTCAAAACTCTCAAGTACACTAACCAAGCTTTCTGCTTCACTCTTTGACTTGGCATCATCACAAGATCTAGATAATTCCATCAAAGGCAATCTTATTTGAAAAGCTTGAAATCTTATAGCTTTAACACTTTTTATTCGACTCTCCCAACGAATGTTGGACAATGATTTCATAGTTAAGCCTAAAACATTATCAAGCAAAACCTTCCACCTCTTAGGAGAACTTGAAAATAATGCATATATACATTGTACAGCTCCAAAAAATGAAACAACTTTAACACAAGAATGTGTTATATCACTAAGAGTAAGATTAAGATTACGACAAGCACATGGCATATATAATGCTCTTGGATTTATTTCAAGTAGTCGTTTTTGAACCCCTTAGTGTTTTCCCTTCATATTAGAACCATTGTCATAACCTTGACCCCTTACATTATAAAGATTAAGATCAAGAGAATTAAATGCATTCAATAATTCATTGAAAAGTCCTAATCTAGATGTGTCATCTACCTTTAAGAACTCTAAAAAGTACTCCTCTATTTTTATTTTTTTATTTGACATATTCGCACATCGTACTAATAAACTCATTTGTTCTTGATAACTCAAATCTATGGTACAGTCAAGAATAATAGAAAAGTATTTTGCCTCTTTAATGATCCCTATGATAGAACTTCTAATGCTATGGCCCAACAGAGAAATCAAATTATTTTGAATTTTGTGACTAAGATAATGATGATGAATTTCATGATTTTGAATACTTCTAACATGATCTTGCATTATCACTTCAAATCCGGCAATTATCTCAATCAATCCTAAAAAATTACCATTACCATCTTGGTAAAGTTTCTCATTGGATCCTTGAAAAGCTAAAATATATTTAGCAAGATATTTCACAACAGAAACTATTCTTATCAAAACTTGTCTCCAACATTCTTTCTCCTTTGCAGTTTCTTGTTGCAAATCTTTATCAACTATTTGATTTTTTTGATAAATCAGAGGAATATATTAGAAAGAAAAAATATGTACAAAGCGTCCATTTACAAGTGCCACTGAAGGCACAACGAGCTAAAAAGAGCAACTTGGCACAAGCAAGGCAATCTGAAACAAGGAATGAACAAAATACTGCCAATCAAATCTAATACACTAGGAGCTCCACTGAACCAAAGCATCTATTATCCAAGTGAAATGCGAACTATGATCACTAGCCTAGAAGAAGCAAACCAAATGAGAAGGCTGCTCATGGACACCCCGGGCATCGAAATGGCCAAGGAAGGCTACCACCACGTAGAGAGTGTATTGAACTACAGGGGATACGAAGGCAGGCATGACCTTGCCAAAGAGATCCCGCATGCTGCAACCTGGACACAACGGAACATATAACCTGCAAAAATAGAATAACCTAAAAATAAAATTACCTCCTCTAGGTGTGTAGGCTGAGAAGTTCCCTAACGTAGGAGATAACTCTGAGAGACACTCTCTCCTCCGCCATAGCTTCATTCTTGAAGGTTCTAGCATTGCGTTCGGTCCATATATGGTAAACTGTAGTGGAAAGCAAAAGAGGGAAGTGGATGATATCGGGTACATTGTTACTGGAAACAATGTTATACCAGGATAGGATAGCTGAAAGAGTTGAAGGGTTGCAAATGAGCAAATTAAAACGGGTGAGACAATGTACCCAAATTGCATGAGAGAAAGTGCAAGCAAAAAATAAGTGGTCGATTGATTCATTAGCTAAGAGGCACAAGGAGCAGTGATTAGGAGTATAGAGGTAGGGAACTCTATCACGGGTTTAAAGCTTATGCAGGAAAGCTAGCCACAAGATAAAGGAGCAACGAGGTGGGCTGTATTTAGACCATACCAGTTTGTGCCAAGGAACAACCGGTAGAGAGGGTCGCAAGAGTTGATAGGCAAACGCATTAGTATAACGCTTAGTGGGGCTCGCTAGCCATTCCAGACTGTCTGGTAAAGTGTGATTAGGTAAATAACTAGGAGGCTCAAGGTGTCGAAGGAGGTCCATAGAAGCCTCCTCCCAGCTCTAAGCATCATTGAGTATTACGTCAGAGACACGGGCTGTGAGTGGAAGCGCCGAGCTATTGATCTCTCTAGGGATGGCCAAGGTGCCCAAAATACCACACGGGTGCCACGAATCCTGCCAGAAAAAAGTAGACATATCGTTTCCAATCCTAAATCTGAAGTGATGACACAGCTTGTCCCGGACAGTTAAGAGCTTTCTCCAACTCCAAGAACTATTATAGGTAGGAAGAGCACTCCAAAAATTTGACCTACGCAGAATAATTGTATGAACCCACTTAACCCACAGAGCTTCCCGATCCTCAAACAAGAACCATATTCGTTTTCCTAAGGGAACTTGATTCCAAGTAGCCAAGTGTTTGACCCCTAAGCCACCTTCCTTTTTAGGACGACATATATCACTTCACTTCACCTTTGCCTTAGAATTAGACTCTGCCTTACCTGCCCATAAAAAAATTCCTAAGCTTGGCCTCAATTTCCTTAAGGATGGAAGAGGGGAGGAGAAAATGAGAGGACCAGTAGACATGGAAAGTGGAGAGGACTGAAATAATCAATTGGAGTCTACCCGCATAAGATAGGCTCTTATGGGTCTAACGATTGATCCTATTATCAATTTGATCGAGGAGGATAGCACAATCCCGTTTGGACAGACGACCTATTGCGAGGGGAACACCGAGATACCGAAAAGGGAGGGAACCTTGACTAAGATCGGAAACAAGTGTCATCCTACGACTCAGAGAATTAACATCCGGGGAGAGGTAAAACTGACTTTTGGAAGTGTTCATTTCTATGCCAGAGAACTGAGAGAAAGTAAATAAGGAATCAAGCAAGATCTGAGCTGAGATCAAATCTCCATAGCAAAACATTAAGAGGTCATCTGCAAAAAGAAGATGGGTAATCTTAAGATCTTGACATCTCCAATGGTATTTGAACTGAGGGTTATTGTCTATAGTCACTCTCAAATGCCTAGAGAACACTTCCATGCAGAGAATGAAGAGGAAAGGGGATAGGGGATCTCCCTGTCGTAACCCAGATTTACCTTTAAAAAAAGGAGTAGGAGACCCATTAACAAGTATGGAATAAGAGGGGGTGGTAATGCATTCTCGTACCCACTCTATGAACCTCTGTGGGAGACCCACTGATTCTAAGGTATTAAGAAGAAAATCCCAATGGATTGAGTCATAGGCTTTGCGGAGATCCACTTTAAAAGCACACCGCTTGTGAGAATTGGAAATGTGGTAGTTCTTGAATATTTCTTGGGCTAAAAGGATATGGTCCTCGATAAGGCGATTCTTGATAAAGGCACTTTGATTAGGGCTTACTATAAGAGGGAGAATAGAGCTTAGGCGATTGGCTAAAATTTTTGCAATTATCTTGTAGATCAGATTGCAACAGGAGATGGACCTAAAATCTTGGACATTGGAAGGGTGAGCTGTCTTGGGAATAAGGGTAATGAATGTGGAATTAAGCTCTTTTAAAAGTTTTCCCTGAAGGAAAAAGTTCTAGATAGCTGTTGTAACTTCCCCACCTATAATAGACCAAGCCTATCGAAAAAAGTGCCCATTAAAACCATCAGGACCAGGAGCCTTATCAGGCCTAAGAGAGTGGAAAACCTCGCGGATTTCGCAAGGGGAGACTTCAGCTATTAAAGCATGAGAATGAATGTGCAACATCCCACTACCATAAAGCAAATACCCGAATACCCGAAGGACATCCAAGTACCTACCTTATGATAACGGTAT
>JANZLC010000007.1:508047-523091 GCA_026413385.1 Erythroxylum gracilipes
GGGTTTGCCCCGGTTAGGTTCTCCGACCTCTGCGTGGATACCGTTAGAGACGATCTCCTTTGGTCGTTATGGTTTGATTTTGTTATATACATACAACGATCCTGGCTTTCGGGAAGGTCATGGAACAAAAATTTTTGTTTTCCGCACCGTGTTCATGTTATGGACACACCGAGATTTTCCTACACATACACCATTCACTGCATTTTCAACTTGTGTCATATTCCATATTTTCCTCTCAACCTTCATTTTTGCACTCATTCCCATCTCATACCATCATTTTACAATTTCTCTTCAACTCAAAAACCATCTCCTTGATCATCTCTAAAGCTTTCATCAACTCACATATACACTCATATATATATATATAAACATGCACAGTGAAGAACAGAGCACATATCACCTTTTCATATCTAATTTTCTATACTAATCCTATACATCATTTCATTGCTATTTCAACTCCAAAAACCATTTCCACATCACCTGATCACTAACAATCCACCATAAACTAAATTAACACTATAAACAAATTTTTCATCTCATCCACAATGTTTATGAACATATATACGTAAATGCCATAATCCATGCAACTAACAGTAATTCACCAATTTATTTCATAAATCCACAACTCTAAAAAAATTTATTCACTACTTACTTGTTGAAAACTCCAAAAGCGTCAACTATCTTCAATCCCTAACTCTATGCAAGAAGCACATGTTCACTGTGTAAGCTGACCAACTTTTGGTTTTTCTTAGGTAAAAAGGAAAATAGCAGTATAGTAGAGGTGTGGGATGAGGAAAAGCACGGAAATCCCTCATAAGGATTTTGATGAGAAACTTTGTGTATTTGAAGAAAATTTGAATAAGGTTGCTACGAAAGAGTTGGAAACTTAGGAAATAACACTAACCCCTTTTCAACTCTCAGACAACCTCACTCTAAACAACACTACTTACTTTTTAACAAATTACTTAAGCAACTTATTAAGTGACACTTGTCACATTCCTAAGGTCTAATTCTAACTTAGTTCCTTTTGGACTAATCTCTTTAACTCCTATCTTTACAATCCAATTATCTCCAAATATCATTGATTCCTATTTCCTATTTTCCAAGAATTCCAAAAATTATTCCTAATTTCACCAAAATGTACAATTACAACAATTCCACTAATCAATAATATGTCCAATATAAATAAATGCAATTTCTCAAAAATAACACAACTCATCCAATTATACTTGGAATTATTCATGAATGCATGTACAACTATTTTCATAAGCAGAAAAATTCACTATTCATGTATATGTGTATGACATATTATGCATGAGCATGAAAATGCATTTCTAAACTCTCATTGACCACTCATATTTACTATTCTAACCTTCTTATAGGTAATGGGATGTTAAAATTTTTAACTTATGTGAGAGTTGTAAAGGGTTGTTTAATGACATGCCACGTTATTGCTCCTTGTTTTTTTGGATTGGTTTGCCATTTTTAAATCTAATTGTTTTTGTGTTTAGATGATAATTGGTTAAAGTTAGGGTTTAAAGATTAATTGCTATAGGATGTTAGATGAATTCATAAGTAAACTGTTGAAAATTAGTAATTCATGAGTTAATTGGGACCTAATTTCATATAGGTATGTTTTAACTTCAATTTTTGTTGAATTGTCAATTGAACTACTCTTAATGTTAGATGCTATAATGGACTCACCTTCCACTTAACTTTTTTTTTTTCACGAGAACGTTTTATTATAATTTTTGGTTAATTTTTCCTTTTCAAGTTGATTATGACATATGATGAGATGTACAGTAGCTATGGCACAATATAGTTGGAGCAAAGAGAAAGCCCATGATAGAAGTAGATAGATGTGGATTCCACCTTATAGGAGGTTGCTAATATAGATCTAAAGACCTAGCAAACACCTACAAAAGATATTCAAGCCAATATGCCACGTAGGGAATAACTTGATCGTTTTCTCTTCCATTTCACAATTAAGTTTCAATTAAAGCGATAATTAACTCTTCAAATAAAAAAAAACTTGAGCCACTATGATATATAGATTAGGGAGTCTTAAGATAGATGAATTTAGAGACGGGGACATGATGATGATTGCTTTTGATAGTTGGTTGGAATTCTTCAATATTTGAGATATAGTGTATTGAGATAATCTTGCCCACCATAGATTACAACCCCAAAGCCAGAGTTCCACCCACCAGTTTGCCCATCATAGATTACAACCCCAAAGCCAGAGTTAGAGATTGAGGAAAATGGGGAGATTAAGCCAGTAGTTATGGAGCCAAAGCCGAAGACCGAGGCCATTGATCTAACATCAAAACTCCGCTGGCCCAAAACTAATGTTTTTTTACTGACATTATATTTTTATTTTGTTTTTAATTTATGTAATATCATGATTGTTTAAGACAAAAGTTTAATGAAAAATGATTTTTGAAAGAATTCAACAAATCTTGTAATGTTCTCCTATTTAGTATCAGAGAAGTAATTCTCCTATTTTACTTTTACTTCCTCTATTATTTTTATTTTTATTGTTCTTGTATATTATGTACATTAAACACCATGTAAAACTTAATAGTGAATGAGGGAACTAAGTATTTACGCATTTCAATTTTGTATTTACAATAATGTATTTACTCTTATACTAAAAAGTTAATTGTACTCATTTTTAATGTTAAAGTTATCATTCAATAAGGATTATAAGAAACGTCTTAAAATTGAAGCATCTCTCTCATTTGTGTAATTTGGGATGATTGTTTCAAAATGAGCCAATTGGCATGCTTTTGTTTTTAATATAAGAAAAAGCAATAGAGTTGAAAGGAACATATATGAATAATGAGAGAAATTGACAGATAAGGGATAGTTTAACAGGTATGGAGGGGGACAATTGCGTATGTAAATAAAGATCCTTGCTGATTTATGCCCAACAGATCTTTATTCGAAACAAGAGTTAGGCGAGCAATGGGGAGTAGTTGACCGACGAACTTTCAATTTTCAATGACAGCAAAAGAACGTCTCCTTCCTACGCCTATTCTCTCGCCCATCCTACTCCTCATATTTACATGTTATGACACTTATATTATTTTTTAACCTCTTAGAAAATATTTTTTAATTAAAATATAAATATTATATATCACGTTAATATAATTATGATGTTGCATGCACGTATAAAATATCATATTAATTTATAGTGATACACATGATATCTTAATGTGCTATTACTACTTTGAGTCAATGTGATAGTGTGAGAATCATAATGTCACTTACACAATTAATATATCATCTTACTTTAGTTTAAATGACTTAATTATGAAATTAGTCACAATAAAAGGACTTAACCAACAATATATATTAAAAATAGAAAATTAATATTATATTGATGAGTGTAAATTATATATAAACTCATAAATTTTAGTAAATATATATGTATTATAAATATGAAATTAATATTTTTTTGAATAAGAATAGAAAAAGAATAGGTCTGTAAAAATGGAAAGGGAAGATTGGGTGGGGAAAAGGTAATATGGTGAAGATAGAAGGGCAAATACAAAGGAGCAGGCAGATATGAAAATAATTTATTTCCATTAGTGCCGCCTGTCTGCGCATTTCACCAAACTCTCAAAAGTCTCGCCTTTGTTTTAAACCCACAATCAGGTGCGTGTGTTTGTGTTTACTCTTCTCATACTCGTATTTTCCTCAATCTCTTCCTTTTCTGTCATTCAGCAGATTAAAGCAAAGACACAACACTATGGCTTTTGAGAAGATCAAGGTCGCTAACCCCATTGTTGAGATGGATGGTGAGATGTTTTTCTTTCCTCCTCCTGCTGCTATATTACTACTGTTAGGCTGTTACCACTCTATGATCTCGGGGAGATCAATGGATGGCCGGTGGGTCCTGTCATAAGGGGATCTTTCTTTTTTCTTTAAATTTTTTTGTGTTGTGCTATTATTTGACCAAAAATGGAAATAAAAAGTTATTATTCTCGTCTTTTGCTTTTGAAAATGGTTTTGTTTTATATAATCTGATGGAAATAGTTATTCGATAATAATATGGGAGATTGGAAGGACGGTGACTACTGTTTTTATATCATCTTAATTTGCTTTGTGATATATATCAAATGAAGTTTTGGTTTTTGTTTCCAGTACTGAGATCTTGTGCTTAATATCTTAAACTCTTTGACTTCAACTTTGACCTTAAGACCCAAAAATCAGTATAAATCGAAAAGAAATAAAAGAAAGCAATTGAAGATCTGTATGATTCTAACGAATGAAAATGGAGTTGGCATAGAAGTTGATTGTTCCGCTATGTGATGTACTATTCAACTGTTCACAATGGGACACCTCTCCTTCTTGGCTTTTGTTTTTGTAGTCCTTTAAGCACTTCTATTGACTTGGACGTTAGAAATGAATTCTCTAAATGCTGTTGTTGCCATTTTTTTTCCCCGATTTCTGTTTCATTTCTAGCAGTAAGTGGTGCTATTTCTTACTCTCAGTATATATCTTCTCTTTCTTGAATTCCTTTTTGTTAAAACACATTTTTATGAAAAACTGAAAGAGAAGGATTCTGCGCAGATACAGCTCAACTTAAATTACCTTCAGATCTTTTAGCTTGTAGCTTCTAATTTTAAGATTTTGATTGTTATATATAAAAATGCATGAGATATGTTTAAATTATTAGTTATTTTTGTATTATTGCAAATGAAGAATCTTATATCCGCTCTTACTTTGCCATGTTTGCTATAATTCATTCATGCAAAGAACAACTGGCTTTGCTGAATTCTGAAGGAAGAGAAAGAAACCATAAAGCTATTGAACTCAGGAATGTTTAAGACATGTGTTTTAATTTTAATAAGCTTTTTACCTAGGAGATCATAGTTTCATTTGTTGCTAATTTGATCTTGTTGCTGTTGTCAAAATCATTATTCTCCTCTCTCTATCTCTTTCATTCTCATGCTTTTCTTTTTTTTTTCGTCTTATTGTAATGTAGGAGATGAAATGACTCGAGTTATCTGGAAATCTATAAAGGATAAGGTATTATTGCGTCCATCTTCCATTCCCTCTGGTTTTCTAATTGAAGGCATGTGCTAAATTGCTTGCTTTCTATTGCGCAGCTTATTTTGCCCTTTCTGGAATTGGACATAAAGTACTTTGACCTTGGCCTTCTTCACCGTGATGCCACTGATGATAAGGTTACAATTGAAAGTGCAGAAGCAACTCTTAAGTAAGTGCTCCTATATTGTTGGCTAAGGATTTATCCTTTCCACTACCTTAACAATTGTGATTTCACTGAAGTCCTTTATTGTCTTTGACTTTTTGATTATCATTTTAGGTACAATGTAGCAATCAAGTGTGCCACTATTACTCCAGGTATGTGTCGATATTGTTCCTAGGATGACCAGTCATCCACGTGTGTTGGCAGATCTTTGCAGGCATAGTCATTTGAATTCAAAATTGGGGAAATCTTACATTCATGTGTTTCAATAGATGAAGCTCGTGTCAAGGAGTTCAACTTGAAACATATGTGGAGGAGTCCAAATGGAACGATTAGGAATATTTTGAATGGTGAGTCTTTGCACGTGCTATTGTTTCTTGTATTATGTCTCTCCCTTTATTTTCCTTGCAGCAAGAATCAAACTTGGTTGAAAAACTTTTTGGTATGTTCAACAGGCACTGTTTTTAGAGAGCCAATTCTTTGCAAAAACGTCCCCCGGTTGGTACCAGGTATCTTCTATTTTCTGTTAAGCATGTATCAGACGTCTTTTTGGATTATGGATTTGAACAATGCTGATTTCTCTTTTTCAGGTTGGACGAAGCCAATTTGCATTGGAAGACATGCTTTTGGTGATCAATATCGAGCAACTGATACAGTTATTAAAGGAGCTGGCAAACTCAAATTGGTTTTTGGTAATGTTTCTTTTCTTGGCCTCTTTGATTCACTCTAAACCTTGTCACTTCACTCTTCACTTTGGTCAGTGCTCCTTGTTGGAGAGTGGAGGACCTTGTTTGTAAGCATTATTTGGTTACTTTAATGCTAGATTTTCTTTTTCTATAGATAATACTATGAAGAAACTCAATTCAACAGTTCCAATTATTCCTTTGATTGGGATATTGACAAAAACAATATTTTGTAACGAAAAAGGACTTCCTTTTATATGTTTCTCTAAATATAAGACTCAAAAAGCTTGTAGATTCTCATGCCATATGTGGTACTGTGTAGGACAATCAATTAATTCTAGAATGTAGACTTTGTCACCCTGTTCAACATTCTACCTTTTCTTATTTTTTGGTTGATAAGTTTTTTAGTCTTACAGTACCAGAAGGAGAAGGCGAGAAGACAGAGTTTGAGGTTTTTGACTTTGCAGGTGCTGGTGGTGTTGCATTAACCATGTATAACACTGATGAGGTATGACTGCAGATTTATTGGTGATTTTCTTGAAGCCAAATTACTGGTCAATAATTTCTGTCTCTGATGTTTGACATGCAATGCAGTCAATCCGTGCATTTGCTGATGCTTCCATGAATACTGCCTACCAGAAAAAATGGCCACTATATCTTAGTACAAAAAATACTATCCTTAAGAAGTATGATGGAAGGTATGACAGTTCTGACATTTTGTCATCTATTTGGACTTGGACATATCATCTGTTCCTCTTGCTCTTGTTTCTTACATTTTCTTTGTGTTTTATTAACTGAAGATTCAAGGATATATTTCAAGAAGTTTATGAAGCCAACTGGAAATCAAAATTTGAGGCTGCTGGGATATGGTATGTCTCTTATCTACTTGATGCAAGACGATTGCTTCTACAAATGTGTATGTATTTGTCATTAATCTGTGCGATTTAACTGGAAGGTATGAACACCGACTCATTGACGATATGGTGGCTTATGCTCTCAAGAGTGAAGGTGGTTATGTTTGGGCATGCAAGAACTATGATGGAGATGTGCAGAGTGATTTCTTAGCTCAGGGTATGTAGAAAGCTTTTATAAGTTTTGAAGAAACAACATTTAGAAACTGCTTTTTTGCTGTTTTTGGTGTTTTGGGAGTTGTGCAGTTTATCCTGCTTTTTTTTTCATTGCTTTAAAAAGTCACAAAGTGTATTGTAGTTTAATTGCTTCTGAGATAAGAATTGTTGTTATATTTTTGTAGGTTTTGGATCCCTTGGATTGATGACCTCTGTACTGGTATGTCTCAGATAAACGCTCTGTTTATATCTCATGCTGTTTAGTCATTAGGATATGCTTTGTATTGCGAAAAAGGAACAAAAAATGGAAAGTAACTTGAAAGATCACACTTACAATTGCAGTGTTATTTGAATTGCATTTTCTTTCTTTTGTTTTATTTGTCTCACATCATTCAATTATTCTACATACTTGATGATCCTAAATGGGAACAACTAAGCTACCCATTTTTGCCATTGATATCTAGAAAAGTTTTTGATTTTATTTCCCAGAACAGTCAGACAGTCGCCTTTTTACATATGTGCATCAAGTTGCAAACATATCTGAACTTTTCTCTAGGCATTTGGATGATTATTATTTGGTCTCTCATTCCTCATCAAGTCTGGTATGCTTTTAGGTGTGCCCGGATGGAAAGACTATAGAAGCTGAAGCAGCTCATGGTACAGTCACTCGGCATTACAGGGTCCATCAGAAAGGTGGTGAGACCAGCACTAACAGCATAGCTTCTATCTTTGCTTGGTCTCGTGGACTTGCACACAGGTGATTGTTCTTCTGTTAGTCTGTACTTATGGATCATCCAAATTTGAAATACTGTTTGCACTTTGGGAGTTGGATAGAATGATAATGTTGCATTCTCATTGGCAGGGCTAAGTTGGATGACGATGCTAGACTATTGGATTTCATTGAGAAACTAGAAGCAGCTTGTATTGCAGTAGTAGAGTCTGGCAAGATGACCAAGGATCTTGCTCTGATTATACATGGATCTAAGTGAGTATTTATTAAACTTTTACAGTGTGTATTACACGTGATCTCATGATCATAATGTGCTTCGAATCTCCGATGTAGGCTTACCAGAGACCATTATCTCAACACTGAAGAGTTCATAGATGCTGTGGCTGAGGAGCTAAAAACAAGACTTGCTATCAAAGCGTAAAAGTGTGCACATTCTCAAAAACTTTGCATGGAACTAGATTGGTATTGATGCTGCAAACTCTTTTGACGTTTAAGAACTGAAATTCTTGCATAAATGTTACAATTTTATTCCTCACAAATGGTTAGAAGAATAGAGATTCCATCAGAAATTGAGCTTCCATAATATTGTGTAACATGAATTTGATGTTTTACTTTAAAGGTTTATATTTGTTGAATCTTTCACTTACACTTGGAATTGTTGAAACTTGGTATTTCTTTAACTTGTTAACACTTGGAATTGTTGAAACTTGACTGAAGGTTATATCTGACTTTTATAGTTGCAGGCAAGGATGAGTAAGGAAAGCTTGAAATGGTGATTTGGGCATTTTTATTGCAAGGAAATAAAGGAGAGCAGAACAGGAAAGAAGGGGAAGGGGGTTGTGAAAGCTTAGTTTCTGTTACATTTTGCTTTAACACGCTCCTCTCTTTCAGCTGTGTTTCTCTTGGCTGTAATTTTTACTCTGCACGATAAGATAGTTACTGGTTCTTACATTCTGGCGATTTTGGGTTTTACCTTAATTGCTCTTCATATCATCTTTCCATTTGTTCCAATAATGGGGTTTGCTTAGCTAAAGCCCACTAACTAAATTCAATGACATGATGGAAGGAAGACAAACATCTAATTAAGTGAATCGAGAATCAGATTTCAGATTCCTCGCATTGGGCCTGCTGGGTGAATAGGGGTTGCAAGCCTTTTTGTTTTTAGTCAGAATCCATATTACAAAAGACTTGTATGCATCATTTCCCCAGAGCGGCAAGCGTTTACGAAGATTCCTCGTTAGCTGCTTTAGTATTAAGTGATGATCTTATTGCTCAAATTAACTCTTCTTCTAAAGTCACGTTTTATTGTTTAGACGTCTTACTGATGGATGCTTTTACTAATATTCTGTCTTCAGTTCTACTCGTTTAGTATATTAAAAATCGAAGCATCCAAGAACTTCTGCCGAAGCCAACACTGAGTATTGTACTGCAGTAGATACCTTTACGCACGTCAAATCTTCTATTTTAATTATTCTGTTTTTTTCTATTAAATCTTACTTAAAAATATCATAACTGGAACAGAAGATCTAATTTCACCTCCACGTTATTATTAATAACGTTTTATTTGCAACTTTATTTAATCTAATAATTTTCAATTCAGATTATTAAGGAGATCATACGTCGTCGTCAACTCTCTTGATTCAAATCTTAACAGATGTAATGCTAGATTATGTTTTTATTATCTATATATAAAAAAATGCTTATGAGAATGATTAGGAGATAAATGACCATTAAGATGTCACCGGAAAGTACTCAAAGAACATGGGTCCATTAACATTCCTCCTAATGCTTTTTATGTAGGAAGGAAGGCATGATAAACTGAAGAATGCTATAAGTGGAAAAAACTTTATTGGAAGGAGGGAAACTTAAAGCAACTTACAATCCAGTGCGCACCAGTTACGGCAAGCCAAGATGAGATGATTGCGGCTCAAATTCATGCTTGACAGGAAAGGTCTCATTTTCACACTTTTATTGTGGGTCTTACCAAAGTCCCGTCTTTCACTTTAAACGTCCCCTCTCTTTCTAAAGAAACTCAATCCATTCATCATCGTCATTCGTACGTCACGACTTAACTTATACGGGGGACCTGATCCTGGGCCAGAGTACCTGAGCTCCTCCTCTAAAGGCCTTATATGGATCCTTTCAATTTTTGTAATGTGAATGGAAAGGAAGATGGCTGTTTTAAGTAAGATATTATATTCTGTATGTCCCGCTCAGCCTCCTTCAACTCTGACATTAACATCAAAATCCCAGCAAGCATATACCTACAGTTCGCTTTTGTCCGCTACAGGCGTCGTTCAAATTGAAGTACATCACAAATTTTGGCAAGGACAACAACCACACACGCTTAAAGTTCACACTTTTTTGGAGAAAAATTGACTCTCTCTTAATCTTGGTAAAAAAGTAAAATAGAACAAAATTAGTTACTGTCAATAAAAGAGACTCTTATCATTTAATTTCCTTCATGTTTTATGGAGAGTGTTGTTTTAACTTACAAATTTAAAGTTAAATTTTTTATTCTTTGAACGAGTTTTAACTTTAACTTTTTATATTAATCTATTTATAAATTTACTTAAGTTAAGATTAATTATAAATTATGAAGCTCTTATTAATTAAGTTTTATATTGAATATATTATCATTGGATATTAAATCTTATTCATAAGTTTTATATAGATATTAAATTTTAATAATAAAAATAATATTTTAAAATTTACATATTTGTATATTTCCGATTTATTGCGGCCCTTCTTTTTACTTTACACAAAGCCTATAAAACGTTAAGAAGACCCTAATTATACATGTCAATTGAGACATTATAAAATAGGCTAAACTTCCTTCCTTTTGCCGCATTAGGGTTTGATCAATCAAAACCACGAACAAGATCCAAGAATACCGTTTGTGGGAAACTTAAGCAAAAAATCAAAGACAATTACTTAGTTGAGCCTTCATAAATGTAGATGCATGGAGATCCCAACGCTATAAACTTGGCTGCCATGAGAACATCTCAAGGTGAAGCCCATTTTGATCACCCCAATCTACTATGAAAATATTGGCAAGTCTACACGAACATGTCTACATTTTAACAAAATTAATAAGTGAAAAAGATGTATACACCTAAGGAGAGCATATAGTAAACCAACAAACTGTTGATTTGCTTGCCAAAAGGATGACACGCCTTTTGCCCTCAGAACAGATACATCTCAAGAAGATCAAGGAGACTTCAATTTTAATAATACCTTTATTATCGCCATCATACACAAATCACTCCTGTTAAAATTCAAACTCTCAGCGATTTAATAGATCCACCAAATCATATGATATATTTGTTAGTTTATACTTTATAACCAATTTGATAATTGTATTTTAGTGACATAATTATTTAATGACGTTATTTGTTTTTATATATATATATATATGATAAAGTTTATGAAATAAATATATGTTGCAAATGAAATTTTGATGACATTATGATTATGAGATTCATATTTTTTTATACCTAAATTATCCTTAGTCATGATTCCATTGAGATTAGACATTAATAAAACATTAAAAAAAGATCAGAACATGTTATCTTTTTTCTTTATATACGAAGTAGTCGATTTCATAGACTAAAGTATAAAGATATTTAAACAAATGTGTGAGTATTTATTAAATAACAAATTCACTAAACTATCTCTGTATGAGAATTTCATTTAAAATATTACTTGTATATCTATAGAAATTCTCATTATAACGATTGTATAAGTGATTTTTTGACATGAGAATATTAAAGGATGTTTTGATACTACTTATAACCTATTTTAGTCAATGGTAGCTTGGTTAGTAGTCATTGGATATAACATTAACTATATGGAGCTAGTTAAGTGATCAATATATGATTCATCACTCGAAAGTAATTAAGAAGAATATTTCTTTGCTCTCGATTGATATTGATTCAAGAAATTCTAGGCCAAGGTAGATTTGCACTTTGTAAATAATTTACAAAGGTCATTAATAGAACTAATTACTAATACTGGAGAACTAACATGATTAGACTTAAATAGAGTAAATATCATTTCCATGTTATATGTCTAATTGGAATATTATGTGATAAAATAATTTAATTATACGAAAAAAATCGTATACGAAAAGATTAGTCAAAACTATTTTGATATTCCAAAATATTTAGGTGGTCATGAAGCATTACTGAATGTCAATCTTGATTTATGAATAGAAATTATTTAGTTAAAATAATTAGAGATAAATTAAAAGAATTTAATTTATCTAATCCAAAATATGACTTAGGATTATAATTTATATTCATTGCTAATATATTTAAGAACCTAATAGGTTATACACAAAGAATGAGTTGAAGAGAGAAAATTCATTTTTAATTATGTTGGACTTGATTGTAAAATATAAGAAACTTTATAATTAAATATGAGATATTTAATAAATTAAGATTAATATAAGATATTGGATCTTATATAACATAATTGGTATTTAGTTAAGGTTAATTATAATTCTAAAAAAAGTTTAATTGAAACTAAAATTTTTATTTCAATTAAATTGCTAAAATGTCCAAAATCTATTATAAATAGGCTTAGGACCTAAATGAGCTAACACTTATTGTATAACCCTCTCTATAATAGTTGTAGAGTTCTTTCAACTTGTTTTAGTGGATACTGGTAAAAGTCAAACACATGTACGACTATGGTGATTGAGATAAGCCAATTTTAAAATTAGTTCAAGGGAAACAGTAAGAAAATGATCAATTATCACAATAAAAAGTGAATTATGATTTGTGATTTATGCTTTATTATATTTTTTTGTGTTAATCATGTATTCATATGACACAGAAGAATAGCGTATTAAGGATAACCCGTCTCTACAATATGCCTATGTTTTCTTTCAACACGCCCATTTTATTTAGAGTTTTAGGATTGCCATTTTATTCTGGCCATTATGTAGCAGTTCCTTTGTATATATATCCTTAATCACAAAATGGTTAGAAAAAAATTCAACGGACACATTATTATCTATAATTTGGTAAAAGAATAAACAAAAAGTAAGTTATTGCAAGACTGTTGAACATATAAAATATCACGCAAGTGAAAAGCACAATTAGAGGAGTGACAATCAGAGAGCTAACATTAAAGATTGGGATCGTTTTCCCATTGCTAATTTGGACGTCATTAGGGATTTGATACTCATAATGTGATGTAAGATTGTTAATATTAGGTGTAAGATAATGTGTTGCCCTAGTATCCATAATCCATTCATATTTATGTGAGGGGTTAGCTATAGCCAAATTGGCATGCAAGCTAAAGGTGTGTGACTATTATTGATTAAACCTTGGAGTTGAACATTGTCTCGCTAAATGACTATGACCACCACAAATATGGCAAATTTAGGTTGAGAAATTAGTTTGATGATCTTTGTTTCACTAGGAGCTCCTCGATGACCACAATATTCTCATCAAGCAAAATCTTAACCTAATAGAACAAGGATAACTTTTGGCTTTGCTTTCTATTAATGTAAAAAATATAAGATGTGATTAATAAATTAAATTTAAGCTGTACATGATAAGGATAAAAAATATAAGAAGTTAATAAAATTTGAGGATTAACTTTATTATAACAAAGTTAATAAACTTGAGGATTAGCATTATCACTAGCAATCTTAGTAGTTGGATCAAAAGACATCAAATAAAAAAAATTATCATAAGTCCAAATGACAACTTAGAAGATAAAATAATTCATTTGCATAGAAAAAAACACTAACGACAAGAATATAAGTTTGGCTTAGATAAGGAATATATATATATGTATATATAGGCTTTCCTTCATCCTTGTTCGTTAATTATCTAAATATGTGTATACATACATACTTAGATCTATCTATCAGTCAAGGAATCACCTAGCTTTCTTAGTGCCATAGGACTTCTCGAGATTTTCGAAGAATGACTATTCAACTCAAATTCAGTCTTTGTGCTTGTTCTACGGTTAGAAAATTCGTTGCCTGACTCAATCTTTATACATTTCTGAATAAACATACAATCATTAGAGCTTAAGTGTTTTGCTTGTACATGTATTTGTATGATTTTGACCACAATTGCCTGCCAACAGAAGGAAATCGTATGCATGATCAAATAAAAGTAAAAGAGAGACGACAAATAGTATCCCTCTTCGCATTGATAAGTTATAAATACTCAAGGGCTTGATTCATCACGTCTGTATGATCGAATACAAGAGTTTCAGACTCTCTCATATGTATATCTATATAAATGAATTAACTCTTTTTGATGTACAAACGTGCAAGTTTAATTTACATAACTAAGTCTTTTTCTTTAGTAATTTCAATAACTAACTAGTGGGAACTATTTGACTCCATTAAGATAAAGAATTATAATACTTGGCGTCTAGAGATTCTATAAGTTTGACTTCTTCTTCATAACTATCGACCACAGATACAAGGGTAACGAAGCATGTGCCCTACAATCATACCCATGTGGTTGAACTGGAAACATTTCTAAAATTTGCATTTTATTAAAAAGTACTGTAAATGCAGAGATTTGGATTATGGAGGACATTGGGCATGCACATGCATCTATAAATTTGATAAAGACTCCCAACCACCCTAGTTGATTTTACCAAATGACCCCAAAATAATGGAAATATTATTATTATTATTATTATTATTATTATTATTATTATTATATTCTAATTTCTATTGTTTCATTTTAATGTGCCAGATTTCAGATATTTTTGTTTTCTCATGAAGAATATTGCTTGGTACATATAATTTAGTCGAGTACAGGAAGGGCGGAGGAGCCAATGTGTATACATAAATAATAGCATAAAAGTCTTGCCGCGTGATAAGGAAGTATGTGTGTCCCTTTCCCTTCCTTCCGGGTCCAAATGATGCAAACAGGAATTGGATACACGGCACAACACAGCTCTCCTCTTTTGAAACTTTCTTGAAGACAGTAGTATTCATTCTCATAAGACAAGTTGCTTGCGCTGCAGCCAATTGTCGACTTACACTTCTCCCTCTTTCTTTGACTTTTACATGAAAATTAAAGTTTCCTCCATTAAGTTATAGTGTATTCCATTCCCTATATAAGAATCTAAGGCCCATTTGTTACGTACAAACTAAGCCGAAGCTTCCACAGAAACAGTGGTCTTTTACCTTTCTCTTTATCTTCAGCATCATCATCTGTATCTCCTTTCTCATCAATCGATCCCCAAGATGGTACTCTCCAAGACAGCATCCGAATCCGATGTCTCGGTGCACTCTACGTTTGCTTCCAGATATGTCCGAACCTCACTTCCCAGGTTCCAGATGCCAGAGAACTCCACTCCCA
>JANZLC010000007.1:573915-586748 GCA_026413385.1 Erythroxylum gracilipes
GCAACAAATCTCTCCAAATTACCGATCTACCCACCCTTCCTTTTCCTACACGACTGCTGATTGAGACCCGATTATAGCGGGTCTCAACACAGAGCATATCACTTAGGGAAGTAGATGGAGACACAACTCACCATTAATCATCTGCAAGGCTACTATAAGGGAACTGCTAAAGAATTCATGTGGACCACAGTTAAAAGGGGCAAAAGCTTCAAAGGAATAGTTGGTCACAATCTCAACCAAAACATAATAATATAGGGTGTTATAGAAAAATGAGAGACCTTTCAAATTATGTTTGTCCACTTTAAATATCAGAAAGATTGCCACTAGTTGCTGAACAGTATACATTGCATGCAATTCTCCACAAGGGCAAAAAGTTGCCCTTAAAATAATCCAAAACGGGCCAAGTCCATCTGCTGAGGTGATCTTTAGGATTTATTTTCTTAATTTAAAATGTAACCAAAGAGCTAAAACTCAATAGGTAGTGAAATTACGTCTCTGAATTTAACATCAATAAAAAGTTATTTCCAATCTGAGTACTGTTGGAGGAACATGGAACCCATGGCCGCATTGCTTACATAAGTTGTAGGTTTTCTCTTAAAAGAGTTTGCAAACTTGTTGAATTTGCAAAAACAGTGTTAACTAATCTAAGAGAGTAAGTAGCTTTAACAGTTTAAATAAGATTCAGAGTTTGACTCCAAACAGTCATGTTCCCAACTTTACTCGTGATACCAATACATATGAATAAACCAAATGAACAAAATAGTATGATTTAGCTATACATTACATACAAATACCACATACGTCATACAGTTTCACTATGAAATGGAAAAGGACTATTAAAACGGCTGTATATCCTTTTGTTCCAATTCCAAATATATATTATTTAGAAAGATATCACTATCCACAAAGATCAGCAGTTATTTGATTTTAGAACGTTTGCACACTATTGGTTACTTTTTCAAGTCCAACAGACACTGGCAAATCATCTATAAGTTGGTCTGATCACATTCAGCATCTCCACAGATGATCCTAAGCTAGGAAAGAGGAAAAAAAATCCAGGAAGAACAAAATATAACAATAACAAAGAAATGTGTACCTGAACTTTCCCTTCATAAGAAATGAGAGTACCACCTTTAACATCAGCAAGGGTTTTAGGAGTCACCTGCAAAAAGGATGAAACTATATAAAAAAGCTCTATTAAGGAAAATCAAGTGAGATAATATCTCGTTACCTCCATACAGTACTCATTCTTGTTTGTGATTAAATGGTTCAAGATTTCTGGAACATAGAGTCAAGGATAATAGTGGTCTAAAGGCTTAACTTTCAACCATTTCACCATTTAACTCTAATAGTAGCACGAAACTAGAATTTGGATACTCAAGTCAACAACTGCACCTAGGTTATCCGAGTTAGCAACAAACACATACTCCTTGCCCTGAAAATGCGAAACGTAAATAAAATAGGTAAGCCCTTCAAGCAATTTGGAATGCGAGGAATGCTCAACATCTTATTGAAAATAAAGAATCTGCACCACACCTGTGATAATAAAGCATCAAGCTTGCCACTGTTATACAAGGATGCGAAAACATCACCATGACCAGGAGGATACCTTCAAATGCAAGCAATTATCATGAGCATAAAGAATACAGCCGCAGACTGAACTTCATGGACAAACAGTCAACAACAAATAGCATTTACAGTGTCACCGTTCCTACATAACTACACACCAAAAATATTGCAAATTTTTCTCAGTAAAAATATTGATAATCCATCAAATAAAAGCCAGGAGCAAATGAATGATACAAATCAACCCTGCTTTGAAATTGATAAAACCGTAAAGGCGAAGTATTAAGGAACTTTTAATTCAACCTTTCAAATCTCAACGACTACAAGCCATAAGTATACTGCCATGTCAATGACACCTAAAGTTATGAAAGGGTTAACATGTTTACAAACTCATATGCATTGTTTGCTAAAGTCCTTCCTCCCTCCCCGACAAAATTAAGAACCAAACAGTTGGTGTAGTCCATATCTCAAGCAGGTATCTGATAGAATGTACAATTCAGATGGACAAAAGCAGTAAATTCTGTGTATCCACAAAATCATCCTCCATCAAAAATATATTGATTATATAGATGAATACCATCCATCTTTGCCAGTCTGTCCTTTGCTTGGCAGTGGCATGAAATCATTAACAACAATACGAGGATATTGGCTCTGTGTAAATCCAAAGGGACAAACATACGTTAATTATTTTATGTTATCTGCAGAGCCACAATGTAATAATAGTGACAAGCAACCCAAACAGCAGTTCTACACACCTGATTAAATGTATGAATCTCGATGTTTGATTTTGTGTACTTCTCCACAATCTAAGTAGGAAAAGAAGTTGTTAGATCATCACTAAAATGAAACCAAAAGAAAAAAAAAATCAAAGAAAGCATTAAGATCAAGGACAGACCTTAAGTGTATCCTCGTGAGTGTTGAATGAGTTCATAAGAAGCAGAGGAACTTTGCAGCCATATTTAGAATTGAGATTCTATAATAGTTCAACTGTAAGTTGCCAGTGAAGAAAAAAACAAAAAGATCATAAAAGAAAAAGCAAGACGAAGTTAACCTCAATTTGAATGACAATAAGGTCAAGAAATGTTAGTCCATTGCGAACTTCGATGACAGACCTGAATTATGAAAAATCGTTAAATTTACACCGCTGTTGAAATCAGAACCTAATTTACAAAGTGATATAACACCGCTGTTGAAATCAGAACCTAATTTACAAAGTGATATAAGCCTGCTACACTTCCATGCTTTCCTGCAAATCTATATCTCTGACATTTAAGTTTCAAGTACGATGGGCGCACCCCTTGACATGTTCCAGGGATGGAGACTATACGTTAGATGTATCTGACTAAAATTCTGAGAATGCAGTAAGAAAAAGGACATACTTGGGACCAGTGCAACCCATTGTTGTCCCCAAACCTCCATTAAGCTTCAGAACAAACAGCTTGTCCAAAAGTTTCCTGGTTTCAGCGGGATCTGTATGCAAAAAAGATGATTGATAAAGCTTCTGATAGTGGTGGAATAGAAAGGAAAACTCAGTAATGTAGAAAGACAAACGATTGAAAGCAATACCATCAGAAGTAGGCGCCAAGCTATCATAAGGAATTACAACTTCGTCGGTGGGTGTTTTGATCTTACTCCACTCGATTTGTTGAGCTTCTCCACTTCATTTATGTCATAGTAATTATTAATAAGAAAAAATCTTGATAATATGATACTAAACCGAAGATCTCGCGCATCAAAGCAAATTCTGAATGATTATTAAGAAGAAAAAAAAATGAAAAAAGGCTAGTAGAAGTCATAGAGTGCGACAGAAGGAAATATACTACTGGTGCATATAAATCTAAGTGGCATATTGATGAAACGCATGAATGGACAAACACGTAGTAACATGATACAGTGAAATCACCTGAGATAGCGAGCAACAAGGTTGATGAATCCATTTTTCTCGTTCTGACTACAGCAACAGGAAAACGCCAACAAATTAGTAAAATACATGAATCCGAGATGGTTGACATAATAGAGACCGAATTGTAATAAGTTTGAGAATGATAAGATAACCTGATTTGGTGAAGATCATCAACAGCAGTCTTCAGCTGAGCGAGCTTATCAGTAGCAGCGGCCATTGATGAGTTGAACTAACTCACTAAGAGAGAGATGGCCTCCTGACTCTGTTCTGTTATGTTCCGCAATGTTCTAGAGGAGAAAGAAGAAATGGAGATTATATACATAATATGAAACTGTGGGTCGGGTAAATTATGTAATTTTATCAAGTACAAAGTGCATTTATGGATGTATTTTTGATTAGATTTTAATGAATACAACCCAACCCATACCATTACGTGCAAATGTAGGGAATGTAATAGACTAGCGCCAATTTCACGCTACAGCCCAGCCTCGGCAAGTATCAAAAAGTAGAATGCCCTTTATATCAAACCTTAAGTTTAACTTCAGTTTTTTTGTTTTATTAAATTTCATCATATATATATATTTATGCAAATCTATATATAAATATATGGATGAAATTTAACAGAACATAAAAAAATATTATAACTAAAACAAAAAATCTAATCACCTTTTATAAGATTGGAGTACCTGATCTGTCAAGCTGTTCTAATCCTATATTATCAAATTCTGTACATATATTTATATGAATTATATATATATATATATATAGATATATATATATGTATGTATATATATAATTTAATCAAATAAGATAAAAAAATCGGAATACTTATCCATTCGAAAAAGAAAAAGGAAGGCAATGAAAGGAATATTCCCTTTTCTTATTTTTAATTAATTAATTAGTTATTATTATTATTCCTATTTTTAATATTTATTTAGTCCATGGTTTGAGTGCATTTGATCTTTTATAAAGGTCACTTTTTCTTTTTTAATTTGTAAAAATGGTTGAAGTTACTTTAATTGAGGGCATGGCTTTACAAAGTGGATTGGAATTTTTCTTTTTCTTACTTTATGTTAGATTCAATATCGTTGTTTGGACTTTGGAGTATAGTAAAACAGGTGCTTTTAAGTTGGTTGGCTATTGATGAACAGGTGTTAGGGTCTTGTTGTCTTCCACTTCAACATGCAATAGCTTGGCGTAAGACACGTAGAGATGTAAAAGAGCTCAAACTCATCTCGGTTTGGTATAGTTTAAAGTTTCATTTTTACATTTCATTAACACTAAAAAGAGTTGCGAGAATGTACAAAGAATTTCATTTACAAGTAAACAATACATTTCCATCTGCAGACATACAACAATATTAATCTAAAACTAGTCTCTATCTTCTTTTCAATGTTGCATTCATTTTTCTGAGATATAAGTTTGTAAAAGCTCCCTAATCCCGCAACAAACAAAGTGAGCTAGTTCATATTTATCTAATTTAGTTCCATTGAACAACCTTTTGTTCATTTCTCTCCAAATTGAGTAAACTAAGCAATTTATAGCTAAACTAAAATTTGCATGGTCACCACCCTTGTTTCTGAAAAGTTTATTAGCCCAAACGCATATATCGAGTTACTGGTAGTGAGGACATTGTAATCCCACTACTCTTTAGCGTTCTGCTCCAAATGACACTGGTATAACCATATTTAAAGAATAGGTGATTAACAGATTCACATTGTAAGTTGCATAACATATATGTTTGATATGTGGCTCCATTCAATATATATATCTTTAGTTTTCAATATGAGCTTATAGCAAGTCAAGTTACAAAGGAGGCCTTAAGCACCAATGATTCTTTCCATACAATATGGTACCAATCAACTTTAGGATGATGCTAAATAATGGCTTTAAGACAGCTTTGATTAGTGAAATCACTTCCTTGATTAGGTAGCCAATGGAAACTATCATCGCTAGAAGTGTTGAGGGAGTAATCAGGCAAATATGATCTAACTTTTTCACCACCTATAAAATCAATGAGTTAATTATTTTTCTGAATAATCTCTTTCACAGATTAAGTAGGAATTATAGTGATGAAAGGAGAAATTCTTCTCTTAGAATCAGAGGGCTATGTAAAGCCTAGTTATCAAACCAAAACCAATAGAAAAGATCAGTCCCTGTATATGCTTTAATAAAAGGATATATGATCTGCCTCCTTCTAATAATATAAATGAAGTAACAGAAGTATTATTTCCTCTCATCTAACTGCCAGATGATGGAATACTTGAGGTATTCTTCATTGATCCACTTGGACCAAAGGGATTCCTTGTCTGTGAACAATCTCCAAATTCTCTTAGCAACTAAGAAGGTTAGCTCTTGTTTGTCTCTTCTCCAAAGAAGTGAGCCCTAAAGATGTTCCCATTTGATTTTAGCCCCTCTGAAATTGTCAGTAGCACCAATCCATAGGAAGTTTTTAATACTTTCCATAAGCTTCTTATTAATCCTTTTAAGCAAAAAGCACCAATGAATATGAAGTTTTATTTATCAAAAAAAATATGAAGGCTTCTTAACACAGAGGTGATGAGTATAAGTCTCCCTATATAAGATAGAGACATATTTTTCTAAGATTTTATTCTTTTTCTATACCTTTCTAGTAGAGAGAGATAGTCCTGATACCTTAACTTCTTGAAAGAAATAGGAACCCCTAGATACTTAAAAGATAGGGGTGAAAATTCTGCCCTGTCAACAACTCCATCGTGCAGTTGAATTAACATCATATGAAACATACAACATGCTCTTTTGCAAGTTGGTATCAAAACTTGAAAGCTTACAAGACACGTTAGCATAGTTGAACAAGATTAAAACAAACAAGAGTCAGCCTAGAAAGCAATATCAAGTCATTTGCAAAACTAAAATGAGTAAGTTCTAAAGCTTTACATTTGTGATGATAGTTGAAATTGTAGCAATTCTGTTTATTTTTCAAAATCAGCCTTGTAAGAATTTCCAAAGCAACCACAAAAAGATAAGGGGAAAAGGGATCTCCTTGCTTAATCTCATTGGTTCCCTGAAATGCGGAGTAGGATTACCATTAATTAGTATGCTAAAAGTAATGGTAAATTACATATTATTTGACCAGTATGATAGATTAATCAACCAGTAAATTAATTAATGTTATTACAAACTCTTGGTACATCAAATTTGATAACTTCAACCCATATTGATCAATCAGTATCCCACATAGGTCGACTGATATCTTATAAACCATGATTTTAATAACTTCAAATACTCAAAGTAAATTTGTTTGACGCAACTATAATTTAAACACTTTCTAAAATTTTTGCTAAAGAGTGTTTGAAAGGTCAAGGGACTTTTCTCTTAAAAACAAAAGCTTTAACACTAAAATGAAATATTTATACAAGGTGAGCCTTTGAGATTCCAAACTAAGAAAGTGAGATTGCAATAAATAATATAAAATATAAAATGTCCTTGATATGCCTTGATTATCTTATGGTTTGATCTTCACTTCGTAAGTTGTAAACTTTATGTTTTCTTTTATAATCTTTATAAAGTATCTTCTTTAGTTTATAACTAAATCTAATTTTCATATTGTTTTTCATAAAAATAATAAGCCCATTAGTAGTATGTATGTTTTTTTATCATCAAAACATCGATTGGAACCTCCTTTAGTTCAACAATCTCCCTATTTTTAGTGATGACAAAATATTTATAATATTATAGAGCAATAATAAATTCAGCTGACAAACACCTATTCATATTAAGATAATAATTAACTCCTGATTAATTAATGCATAAAACATAAATCAATATAAAAAAGTATTCAAAGATTTATCCATACATATATATATATAATTTACTCAAGTATGAAAATGTTATATATACAAAAGTCACTACATATAAAAAAATCACTCCTCTTAAGTATCTTCACTCCCCTTAAATCTAATATTACTAACCTTTCTCCTCTTTTTTTGGAATCATAAAAAGGAAACCATTTATTTTGAAATGCAAAATGTAAAGTGACATGCTTCAAGTTAACTTGGTTTAAAGATCAAAAAGAATTTGTTCAAACTTCATAAACTTTATTAAAGAAGAGTGTTATCAGACATTTAAATCTCAAAAAAGTTATTTAAAAGGTCAATCTTGATAGAAGCATCCTTAATTATATTAAATTTTGAAAAATCTCCAATTTTGATATTGTGCCTAAGTTGAAAAAAGTATTTAAAAACAAGTTTTGCAAAAAAAAAGAGGTTGGAATAATAAAAAATAAGTATAATTATAATTATAATATCCAACCATCATTTCATATATAAGTGTATAATTTTGGAAGTCCCAAAATTTAAAAAATAGTAATATGAAAAGTCTCAAAATTCAGAAATTGAACAAAAGATATATCGATATAATTGAAAGAGAAATAACCTCAAATCCTTTTGGCAATTTAACGATGAAAGCATCAATTTAAAAAGATAACTCTTAATTAAATTTTTTTTGAAAATCCCAAAATTTGAAACCCAATAATGATAATTTTTCAATTTGTTGCAATCTAATAAGGTTTTTACAAAATAGGAGATGTTATTTTTCAAAGAAGAGACTGATTTGTTTAGAATTTTCGAAGATACAAATAACCAAGATGAAAAATAGAAGAAAAATGGAGGATGAGAACTTAAACCATAAAGACTAATTGACCATATAGCTTCACTGATTGACCAGTATATGGTCGACCATACTTATCAACCAACAAGATACAAACTCACTAGAATGAAAATTTTCTTAAAAAATGAGGACATTGGTCAACAACTTGAAGATATTGGTTGACCAACATGCATAAGTGGTTGATTAAAAGAATGACTAAACTCATTGCAAACTTGCTGGAAAAGGAAAAAGATGGTAACTTTTTGGACACTGGTTGACCACACTATGATATTGGTTTACCAATTGACTCGATAACTTGAGAAATAACTTGACTCAAATTTAAAGATCAAAACACTTAATAAGTCATAGGAATATTAATCAAGAACTATCATAAATATTAAAAGAAACTTTAATCAATCATACATAATTTTCTCTTGATATCTTTGTTATTGGTTTAGTGAAACTATTACTCAATTAGTCTAACACATAAATAAGTTTTAATTTGATATCCATATTTTACACATAATCTCTATATCTAAGGTCCATGATATACCAAAAAAATTTAATTCCTTGTCAATAGTACAAACCCAAACATGTAATTCTAAAGATTTATACTCAAAATTGTAAATAAAACACAAACTAATAACTACCACTTTTTGAACATTACTTATGATATAATTTGGATGATGATTATTAAGTGGATGATTATAGCTAGGTATAGGTTGTATATACACTTCTTTGATGAGATCACCATTGAGAAAGACATTTTTGACATCCATCTAAAATAGTTGCCAATCCCTATTAGCAACGAATACAATAAAACTACAGAATGAGGTCAAATAAGCTATAGGAGCAAATGTCTCTCGTAATCAATGTCACATTCCTAAGTAAATTACTTAATAAGCAGTTGGGCTTTATATCTTTTAATGGATCCATCAATTTAAATATTGATTAGATAGACCTACTTGTAGCTAATAACAAACATATCTGGAGGTAAGTCTACCAAGTCCCAAGTATTAGTGTTGGAAAAAGTCTGTAGTTCTTTTGCCATTGTTCTTTTCCATAAAGAGTCAGAGTTAGCCTTATTATTGGCACAAAGTTTATACAAAGAGACAATATTGGGATAAACAAGGAAACATTTAAGACGAACACATAGGTGACTTACTAAACTAGTATGAAGAGGAAGGGTTTGAGACTCAGTAGGTTATATTGAAGAAGTAGATGGAGAAGGGTTAATTTGTGAAAGTGGAGGATCCACTATTGAGGAAGATATGATGGGATTAGGTGTCAAGTATGTTAAACTGCTAGAGCTGTTAGATGAACCTATAATAGAAATGTCAAAAAAAACAAGGATACTTTTGAATCAGAGAAAAGATGTCAAGAAGGTTCATTGACCTATAACTTTGGGTGTGTGGAAAACATCTTATGTGCCTAAAAAGTTGCATGTAAAGAGATACGAAGTCTCTGAGGTAGGGGATCCCATCATATATGCCCTTTGTGTTCTATGTCATACCTAAGGAAACAACATAAGAGTGTTCATGGCTATAGTTAGGTGTACCCATCAGGTTATAGGAGAACAAAGCAAGCACAACAAAAAAATCTTAAGGCACTAATAATCGAAAGCACAATTGAATAATTGTTTATAGGGAGAGTTGTTACCTATGATAAGGGAAGGGATACAACTTAAATTGTAGGCAATAGTAAAAGATGCTTATCCCCAAAAGGTTTCAAGATAGGAAGAGGATATGAGTAGGGTTAAAACAGTATCAAGAATAAAACTATGTTTTCGTTCTATTCGACCATTTTATTAAGAGGTATTGAGACAAGATCTTTAAATGATAATCCCTTATTAAGTAAGAAAGGGGGTAAAAATTGTATCTTTGTATTTTACAACATTATCAATATGAAATATTTTAATCCTGTAAAAGAAATGAGTTTGAATCATATTAGCACAATGAGTGTAAATAGAAAACATTTTAGAATTATGCTGCATGTATAATGAGAAAATTCATTAATAAAGATTACTTAATATCTCAAAAGGTAAAGTATGACCTCTGAAAAGTTTATATGAAACACAACAAAAAATTTAAAACTTGACAAAACCTAAAGAACCACTAGATATTAAAGATACAAATCTAACAGTATAAAGATGGACAAGATGAGAATGTCAAATATAAGAAGTGACAACACCAATAACATATTTGGATGGAAGAATTAAAGAAGTAAACTTAAACAAGCATCCAACCTTACATTTTATCATAAAGATTTCACCCATCTATGCATCCTACACGATGCAACCACGACTTAAAAAGGATAAGTCAATACTAAATTCACATAATTGTCTAATACAAATGAGATTCAACGAGAGTTTAGAAATAAGAAAAGTATCAGATAAAATTAATTTGGGTGTTTGAAGAGTACCTATACTTTGAACATGCATAGTAGAGTTATCAACAATAAGAACAATATATAGAGCATATGATATTTTTATAGATTCAAGAATGGAAGAATCAGAGGTTATGAGATTACAATAAGTAGATCAAGACACCTTGAGGTTGAAGTACCTAATGTGAAAAAAAGGGCAGGACAAAATATAGTATCAGAATAAGGTTGAGTTGCTAAAGAAGAACGTAAAAATCTTTTAAGGAAAATTCATAAGGGGTACTTTCTATTGGACCTTTTGTGGCAGTAGTAGCAATAACAAAAGTAAGCTGAAATGACTTGGAAGAAGTACTTGTCCAAAATTCTATTTAAGCCATTTTCTACATTCAAAAAAAATGTGATGTAAAGAATTTTTATAATAGCTACAAAATCCTTTATAAAACTTTTTAACTAAGTTCTGAGAAGTTTAAGGGGATAAGGTATGAGTCGCAAAAATGACATCAAAAAATGAAATATACTTGTCTATGAAGAGTATAATGAGTCAAGTTTCTTTTGTGATTAACTTCTTGATTGCAGTGTCAAGGTTTAGTAGAAAACCTCGATCAAGAAGAGAGTTTTAGATAGGTTTAAACTCATCTCTGGGATTTGTCAATAGATGCTAGATATGTTGACGATCACAAAGATCTAATTGTTATTTGATCCTAAAGTTCTTATAATTTAGATGCATAACTATGGATTGTTTATCCAAGTTGTTGTTGCGTTCAAGAAAAGCAAGATTTCTTCAAAATCAATTAAGAAGCATTAAGATTTAAGAACTAAAAGCTCATTCTTATCTCTTGTTTCTTTATTGTTCTTTATTGGTTGTCTTTGTTTTCTTATGAACTAAATTAAGATATAGATTTAGATAAGATTAACCATAAAATTTATATTTAAAAATGATTTCTTTGATTTAATGGAAGATCCTTATTTTTGTGAGATTATTCGTATTCATATATTGTGTTGAATTGCAAGAACCAAGGTTGAAGATTTAATAATCAAATTCATACATTAAGATTAAAAAATGATATGTATGAATATATCACAACTAAATAATAAGGGTTGTATGGTTACTGACGTAGTGCGTCCTAACATTACTCATCCTAACATTACTCAAAATAATTAGACTTGAAATTATAGCTATTGATAAGTCTAGGTTGATCCCACAGAGAGTGTATAGTTAGCTTTTGTTATGAAAATAATAGGTGTTTAGGTTATGTGAGGTTTTGGTTTCAAATAAAATATAACTAAGCTAAAAAAATAAATTAAAGAAAACATTAAAAAATAATGAAAAGCGATGAATACATTAGGGACTCAGTTGTTGTGTTTAATTTTGTTTGCTTTCATATGGTAAACTGGTTGCGATTTAATTCAAATTTGATATGAATTGAGTAAAATTGGTGTGGATATTGCAAGAATCTTAAGTGGATTATTTTGTGAATGTGGCGTGAAAAACAAGAAAATTTATGCATGAAAGAATTAGAGATGGCATAAACTTAAACAAGAGAATTGTGCATGAAAATGACCTCATGTTACATGCACGTTTGTGACATTTTAACTTGCATATGCACGATTGAGCAAGTTAAGTCACAACTGTGACTTCCCACATGCAGACACACCAACAATGTCTCGTTTAATATGTCATTTTATTACGTGGCATATGTAGTTGGAAGGCATGAAACCTTAGACCTAGGAGTATACTATAAATAGAAGGAAAGGGTGGCAGTGAAGGGAGATCATTCATTCCATTCACTACATTCTTCACTGAACACACCAGAGAGACATTAGGGGAGAGAGGAAATAGAGAGAAAGGAGGGAAGAAGAGAAGAGAACAGGGAGAGTCGGTGAAGAAAAGAGAAACATGGCAGAGAGCTGGAAGCAGAAACAAGCCTTCGATCATGTGGTGACAACAAGCTGAAGCAGAAGGCAAGAGCTAATGTAGGATGTTTGAGAGGGGCAGGAGACCACCGCACCTCACTCACCCGATCCCTATTTTCTTGCTCTGTTATTTATCTATTGCAGTGTTTCTTGTTGTTTACTAAACTTGTTACTTTTATAACTTAGCTGACTATTACTTGTTTTCTTTTCATAGTTCATCTGGTTATTTATTTGGTTTATTTCTTGAATACTTTTCTTAGACTAATAAAATCGGATCTAAGTATTTGATAATGATGAACCATATTTGTGCTATGATGAGTTGAATCTTTTTCTTGAGGATTAATTTAGCTATTTTAATCAACTATGGTAAGCTGGTGTATCAGACTACTAAAAAAAGAGCAAGTGGTCCTAAGTGTCCTGTTACTGGCAAGAGGATTCAAGG
>JANZLC010000007.1:593732-606404 GCA_026413385.1 Erythroxylum gracilipes
AACTCAAATGTCTTAGTGAATTGAGGAATTCAATAGTTTATAGTTACCTTGGCAATGCCAAGGGTATCAAGAAGAGCGACGACATCATCCACAAGGTCCATGGAACCCCCTTTCTCTGGTTCTGCTGGTTGTTCGGAGAGTCCGTAGCCCCTGAAATCAATAGCTATGGCCTGGTAGCCAGCCTCGGCAACGGCAATCATCTGGTGCCTCCATGTGTATTGGATGAGAATGACAAGAAGAAGAGGGTCTTCTACCATAAGCACTCTTTGCAAAGTTTGTGTTTTTGTGTTGTTTCTCTCTTTGATAGGTTAAAGCATGGAAATGGTTCAAGGTCAAATTCCAAGTGTTGGAAGTATGTTTCCTTTGATCATGTGATACTCTAAATTCAAATGGATCTTGGTTGTTAGATGTAGTTACTACTGCATTTAAAGTTTAGCAAGTTCTTCATAAAGATAGACAGATTTTGTTATCTTCTTCTTGTTACTGCCCTTGGGATGATCGTTCATGCACATAAGGCTAAGTAGGTTGATATTTGAGGAGACAATTGAGCTGAACAAGTAAGTAAAATATTCATCTCTTGTGATATAAAATAATAGAACTTGATGATGACTGAATTAAGGATTGATTGATTGAAGTATTGTTGGGGATTAATTGATTGAAGTATTGGTGTTAAATGTGTGCTGGGAACGTGATGCATGAATGGTAGTTTTTGTTTTGTTTAGCATGCATGGGCAATTGGAGGACGAGGAGTTCAAACAAATGAGATTGATGGGGATGCATTGTAGGAGAATAATACACACCTTGATTGACAATGGCAGTATGCATAATTTGATGGACATATCAGTGATAAGAAAAGGGAATTGTGATGTTTAGGAGATGGAACTTATTTCAATAATGATAGGTGGGGGACTACAGTTGGAATGTCATCAGTATTGTGAAAACTTTAAATGGACTATGCAAGGAATTTAGTTCACTATCAATGCTTTGGTGCTGTTGTTAGGAGATTGTGATGTTATATCGGGATGCAATGGTTAGCCAACTTGAATGATATTTTGCATAACTTTAAAGAAAGAACTATGGCATTTAATTGAGACAAATCGTTTGATGACGTTGAATGGAAATTATAGAGGAAGATCACGAATAGCTTGAAAATTTTCTAAGGGCTCTACAATGTTCACAGACGGGACAATTATTGATGATGCAACTAACTATCCCCACTGAATATCAGCTACAACAGACGAGGGTAAGTGAGGAGCATTGGAGTGTGTTTGATGATATTAATATAGTTTTGCATATTATGCAGTAATATTTCAAGAGTCGAACTATCTTTCACGTTATATACATACAACGATCAAATTCATATAAAAGATGGCATTGAAGCTTTTAATAATAGACCATATCGTTACTCAAAAGCACAAAAGAACGTAATTGAGCAGTCAATCAAGGATCGAATGAAACAGGCCTTTATAAGGCACATCTACAGTCCCTTTGCAGCACCGATTGTTCTCATTAAGAAAAAGGACAATTCTTGGCATATGCGTGTAAATTACAGGGAATTGAATAAACACATAGTTAAGGATAAATTTTTGATACCTCTCATTGAAGAACTGTTAGATGAGTTGCATGGTACAAGTTGGTTTACTAAACTGGACTTACATTACAAGTATCATCAAATCAGAATGCAATCAGAGGACACTTGTTACAAGTCGTATGAGTAAGCCCAACCCCAAAAGCTAATTCAAAAGGTAAGAGAGCTTATATGCCTATAAACTCCACATCAACCCCTTATCTAACCAATGTGGGACAATTAGATCACCACTTTCCCCAAGCAAACACTACAATGTAAATGTCACCACTCTTGGCGCGAGAACTTGGAAGAACGGTGTTAGCTCTAATATTATTTGTTACAGGTCTTATTGGTGATCCTAACCTCAAAAACTAACTCAAATGGTGGAAGAACCCATAATCCTATAAACCCCGCGCCAACACCTTATTTAGCCGATGTGGAACAATTAGACCATAACACAGTTACTGTTGATAGTCACCTCTCTCATGTCATTATCATAGAAACACAAACTAAGAAAAGGGTTACTTGAACACGTGGCTTTCCCAATCCGAATTGGGATTTAGATGAGGATTAGGGTATTAAAAGAAATGAAAGCAACGAGATTATACTTCAATTGAAATGCATTCATTAAATGAGGACTTGCATACCTCAAGCTTCAAATTTTTTTAACTTGAAGGGAATGCATAAATTTCATCATTCAACAAATCACAATTGTTTCATATTCTTGAGATTTGGACAGGAAAAGAAGATTCATCAACTTTGGTGGCGAAAGGCTCCAGCCGGAGCTTCTCCAATTTGACAAGCCTCCCGGATAAATAACTCCTACAATTGTGTGCGGCTATAAGTCCTGCTAAATAAGCTCCATGAACGGTTCCTGGGTACTCCACGTTCACGGCTTCCCCTCCAAAGAAAAGATTACCCAATGGTGCACGAAGTTTCTTGTATACATCCACAGATTTCCCAATCACATCATATGAATAACAACCAAGAGAATTTGGGTCTGTTCCCCAATGCGATACAATATATTTCACCTGATCCATCATTGGAAACAAGAAATAGAGCTTTCACATCAGTCACAAGTATATACAGTGAAGGAAAAAACATAGTTCCAAGCAAACAAGACAGGAAGAGGGCTACAGAGAGGACGGATTTGGTCAAAAACTTATATGCAAACTAATTCACAGTCCAACACAGAATCCTCCAATAGTATCACCAGTTTATTCAGGAATGTCTTTTTGGACAAGATTTTCCAAGCCTGGAACTAAGACTTGCATTTTGAAAGAGTATAAAGTCTTTACTCAAATAGGTTTTGGAAGCCATGGGATTTTTAAGAGGTAGGTTTTAAGATACAGATGCAACATAAAACACTAAAAATTACCAATAATTCAGTTGAACCCATCACTAGATTACAGTCTATGTGCTTGTCATAGATAGCTTAATTATATAAATTGAATATATGCAAGCAGAAAGAAACTATTACCGGCTCTGTTGCATTGGGAAACATTTTTCTCAGCTGCAGCATTATCATATTTACTGCAGATTCATCAGGTAGCATTTCAAGATCATAAGCACACCTTCCAGCTGCCATATATACTAGCACAGGATGCCCAGTTGCCTTGTGCAGATTGAGAAAGTAACCACAAGCAAAAGATGTGGGTGCAACAATGCCTAAGAACTCCACATTTGGCCAAAATACGTTATCAAATTGCAATGCAATCTTATTTTCATTGCCTACACCAAGATCTGAAATTGCAGCAGTCTTCCATTCAGGCAATTTTGGTTCAAACTGAATGAGATTGGCTTTAAGAACCCCAAGGGGCACTGTAAGAATAACAGCATCGGCAGTAAAGCTCCTCCCATCTTCAACCCAAACCCTAACCTCACTAGACCCATTGCATAGTTTTGTTACCCTGCACAGAAATAATCCCCAAAGTATTAAAACTGATCCTAAAAGAATCACATTTTGTATGTAATCCTGTAGCACAAACAGTTCATTTGCAATCAATATGACATGTTTCAACTGAGTCAAGTTACTATGGTAAAGAAAATGGAAATAATATGAGATTTAGCCCAGACATGTTATGCTAACAGCTTGCTTTCTCTACTTCATTTTCACATGAAATAAACCAAGTATCAGCAAAAGGTGTAAAAGAAAACCAAACCCAAGATATTTTCCTTTATCATATAAATGATGATGTGTATATGAATTTGTATTCCATGTCCTTTTCAGTTAGTAGACCGCTGTTGGACTTTTTACGTTGGCAGACTAAAGATAGTTTTCTGATCATATTTAAAGAAAAACTAGGATGAAACATGGGGAGAAAGAAAAAAAATAGCATAAAATGATAGGGCTTAATGAAGGGATACTGCCAAGGTTTTGGATTGTGCTTTGCATCACATATAAAGAGGTGGCACAATCTCCATATACGACTTCAAGTAAAGTACAAAGGCAGTTAAAATTTCTGAAGGGAGGAAGAAGGTTGCTCTGCATGTTATTTGGCTGTAATAGTGCTTGTATATGCAACTTGTGAAGTTTAGAAAGTGGACAAGTCATCAGAAAATAAGTGTTGAGGAAGGAGAACAGAAAGAAATAGATGTAAGAATGTTACTAAGAGAACAAGATCGCCTTTTGCTTTTATGCTACCTTTTGAATTACAAGTACTAGCTTATAATGAATGCAACTCTGTAACAGATATTGTACCTATCAACCAGTAAAAATGTTCTTAACAAAATAACAGACAAATGTTGCACCAAGTGACAATCTACTTCCCTGTTCAGCCAACACGAACATATTTTATAAATCACCACCAGTTATCTTCTATGTATGATATCAAACTCATATTCTCTCCTAGTTTTTTCTGTTTCTTCTCCACGTATTGTATGTTTTGATCAATTATATATAGTTCAATAATAGAAATCATTAGGAGAAGACCATACCTGTGGTTCAAGCGTATATCTATGTCTTTCGCAAGAGCCTTTATTATGGGGTCATATCCTTGTACCATAAGTCCATGACCACCTGAAAGGATGTCCTCCTGCCTCAAGGAATTCCATCAACAATGTAAGCAGTTTTCTAGTGATTGAAGGAACATGATTTTTGTTTTCTTTTTAATTTATTAAGAACTCTTCTACTATAAAATAATTAATACATTGACTTGTACTAAAACTCAAAAGGGACTAAAGTCCAAGATTGTTATTAGTTTATTCCCAAAAAGGCAACTAGAAACCTCAAAGATTCCAATAGATACAATGAATTAAAAGGTTCAAGTAAGTCCTATATCAGAAATGGACAATGGATAAGAGTGATTCGTCCACAAGAAAAGGCTCATCACTCATTGCCCAGCTCGTGCATTAGTCATAATATTAATGTTTCAAACTTGTATCCATTTGATGGGTGCAATGGTGCTGCATCCACCATTGACACTCCAAGTCCAGCAACTTCTTATAGCTAAAACTGATGTTTTTCAAGATGTTTTAGATGTTAAAAAGGATCATTTAGGACATCGTAATTTGTATATCAAACTTTTGATGAAATAGCTGTAAACCAGCAAAACACTTGGATTGAAGAAAAAACAAAACAAATTAATCCTGACAATTTTGAATAGCATGTCAAGCTCTACAAGTTGGAACTAAGTTCATTATGTTATCGTCTTGTTTAATTGAAAAGTTCATTATATTTTTTCATTCATATTTTTCCTACAGGTCCAATTGTAGCTGACAGTTAGGGTTTGTCTTTAGATGTCTTGGATTTGTCTTTCCAATTATTGATAGGATTTCTGATAAGCTTACTATAAATACTACAAACCCTAATTATTCCAACTACTCGACTTTCCTATAATGATAGGATTTTTAATAAGATTACTATAAATTGGGGTTGCTGGAGGAATACAGCAGTCCTAATATTTTGCATTATTTTACTGGAGGAGGTCTTGTTCCTAATTATTCCAACTACACTCAACCATATTCCACCCCTAATTTGTTAAATTTTGATGTTCTAAACCACCCCCTAGATCCTCCTTGTTGATAACTACACACAAGACATGGAAACAAAGAAAATCTGCTTATGACTTCCTTCCTTAAAATACGGTTCTTAAAAATTTCTTCCTATTGAATACAGAATCACGACGTTAGTAAGGAGTATCTAATAAGTGTGTTGGAGCTTGTGCCCAAAAGTGGATGTATATGATCAAATAGTCACTTGCCTGGTCCCAGGTTTTCAGAGATATCATGTCTGCATCAACTGCAAACCAAGCTTCCATTCTACCCATGTACCATTGCAACACTTCATAGGCAAGTCCTTCTTGTCTGCAGAAAACTGAAGTTACATAAGGAACAGGAAGTGATATCAAAATAAAATAACATTTTCAGTTGTTCAAGAATTCATGTAGAGAATAGCCCTTTCCTTTACCTTAATTCCGGATGCCTATCTAACACAATCCAAATTGCTTGAAGAATGGACATGTCATCAGCATGGTCATCCCTCACTTTCTCTGTCTGAAGGTGTCAAAAAGAAATGCATATGTTGATTGTAAGAGAGGAAAATTTGTAAAGATATTTCACCCCATAAATTTAATATGAAGAACTTGCCTCTTTTAGAATCCTCTTGAATGTATTTCCAACTTCGATGACCAACTGTTGGCAAATTTGGCTTCCATCCATATCGAAAAGCATATAGCTGAGAGTACCAAAAACAAATCCCTAAGTCAAGCCCTTGTTTTTTAAATCAGAAGGAAAAAGCTAACACCATAACATACTCAGGTTACTCTGTCACTATGTTTATGGGATGATCGAAAAGTTTCATGATATTTAATCAAAAATATCAGTCATTATTTTCTACCACTAGAGAAGTGATACAGAGAGTTATTTGGTATGTTTTGGAGTAAAAATAAAAGAAGATATAGCAATATTATAGTCATTAAAATTGGCAATACAAAATATGCAAACTCTAATTGAATATTGCAGAATTATGATTCGGCAAGATTGTAGGTGTGTGCTATCATTTTTTTTTTTTTTAGAGTAAGAAGTTGGACTATTTTGCTAGTAAGGTAAATTCACCATTCAATGTAACCACCTGGTATGTCTCACCTAATTCTCCAGGTAGTTTATAATGTTCCAACTTGACTTGGTTCTCATTTGGTTAGGAACTTTGTCTCTAGTCAATGGAGAAAAACACTTCCAATATACAATAGATCTATTTTATGCCCTTCTCACTAATAGCTAAACCGGGTTCCTTTCTCCCATCATCTTTGTCATCTCATCAAAATTACGACCTCAGGCACTATGAAAATTTGGCCTGAATCACAGAAATCTCTTTGTTCCATAGCTGATTTTCAAATTTCAATAACATAGTTGCAGCATTATCTAGAAAACAGTAAAGATGTTTTCTAGTGGTCAGAATCTACAGGAACAAAATTATTGGTTGTGAAGTCTAAGACATCATCTGATATTTTTATGATCCGTGCAACCTGATTGAGTATTTTGTAATAATTCAAGTAACAAGAATGATTCAGGTGCAACTAATCTGCCAAAAGGACAACGCTACAAGTATCTAAAATACTTCACTATCCCTGAAATAAACATCTAAATCTTAGTAGCCAACATTATGATAGCTCCATATGCTTTGTAAGATATAGAACATAGAACACACTCATAGCTATACTTATGGTCAGTTCCAAATAGTTTTACACCCTATTCCTAGTTCTGATTAGTATATATGCCTCTAGCTATCCTACATAAATTACCTTAATGTTTTCAGGACAAATAACTCACCATAACTTTAATGCAGTGAAACGACATTCTAGAGTTCTTTACAGTAGGAAAGTATTCATGCTAAACATTTGTAGTATTTTATCCACTGCAGCAATGTTCTGTACAATTCATGCCCCAGAGCAATGTAGATTTACAGAAAAGGCAAAATAATTTGTACTTGCTGATACCCAAAACCATAAAATGTCTTTCCATTATTTAAAAGAAGAAATTAAGAGTTTTCTGCATCCTCAAAATTCACAAGATTCCTTCGTTTCCCAATCATTCACCATACTACTAAAGGAACACCATCACAAGTAATCTTTAAAATTCATTAGAATGGCTGGGGGCCTTATTCATTCACAATGAGGCAAAAATAATGTTTTGACAACTCCAATTGAGAGTCACACCAAAAGATATATACTCAGCAAGCATTTTCTTCTTATCTTCACCTTAAAAATACCAATTGAAACAGCCTCCTATTATAAAGAAATGAGACCTCCAAAGAAACTCTTGAGTTTCAGATAGCTTTCCAAGAGTACCTATCTTAACCTGACTGGCCTCGTTCCAAAAAGACAATTTGAAACCTACAATCCAAATCTCTATTAAATGTCATTCTGTTGCAGTGATGATTTGTCACTGTGTTAATATTTATCAACGAAACCCCAAGTGGTTTTCTAATCCTATGCAATCTCACTTTCTTCATGTTTAGCATTTCAAAGAAAATCAAAATCAAATGGACATCATTGGTTGACTGTAGCTGTAAATATGTAAACAAGGATGATAAGTATGAGATCACATGCTTTTTTCCAAAAGAAATTAAAAGTATTAGATAAAAAAGATTTCAGTGTTTGTTTGTTCTGCTAATGTCATGGAAAACGTGAGAGAGTGCCTATATAGAACAACCCTTAAAATACCATCAGATTGTTGTTTTACCATCTCATCTAGCTCGTTAAGCTTATTTATTTAGCTTAAAGGCTTCATGGCATAGCTACAGGCCAGCATTCTCATTTCTCTGGGAATGAACTTTTCAATCTCTCACCAAAGAACAAAAAAATGCAATATATAAGTAGTTTGGATCAAGGTGCACCAGTTGTGACCTAATGTATCCCATGAAGTCTCAAGTCATGATGATATCCTCACTTGCACTATGGAAAACATGATAAAATGATTCAAATGATTTACCTCTCCAGATCATGATCATACAATATAGAGTTATCACCACTGGTAAGGTGCAATGTAAGTCCTAAACTACGAATAAGCGGTGCCAATGGATTGTCATTGCAAACACCATGTACCCTGAAAACCATTAAAAAATGTGATTTGAGAAGTTATGCTTATGTTAGTTGTACACATTCAGGTTGTAAAACTAAAGTAAACAAGAAAAGATAAAAAGAAAGAGACACAAGATTCATGTGATTCAGTTGTGAGGCTTATAGTCTAGAACACAAATGCCACAAGAACACTAGAGTATGTTCTATTAATTAGGTCAACAGTATCCCTATATAGAGTACCTAAATTATTTTACTACAGAATAAATACTATATTCTTATAATGTATTTAACAATAAATCTCTAAGATCTTCAATACTTCTCTCAAGTTATGAGTGGATACTTTTCATTTTAGTTAGCAAACGAATACTTCAAACCAAGATGCAAGGCAACCAAAGCCAATACAACTATAATCAGTAGAGTTTAATATAAGATCCAAATTTTGAAGCTTGATAAAGGTGGAGTTTCTTGTATTGCAAGTCCTAGCTTGTTCCAGGCTAGTCATAGACTTTTTTTGAATATATGAAGCACCTAAATTTGCTACATCAATTGTCCTAATCATGGTGAAGCCTAAGTTGCAGACCAAGTCTGGTGGTAAACAGTGAACTATCCGTTTCATTCCCTTATTAAGCAAGTTCATTCATCTAATGGTTTTTGAATTCACCTCAAAATTGTTATGCCATTTCGCCAAATTGGAGGGTGCTCACAATTCAGTGGACCATAAGTAAATAAGTGATTTTATGGAAAATACTAGACGCTACTTGATGATAGCCAAGTTGCACAGAGAAAACTTTCATTGGGAATATGCAGCGACCAAATTTATGAAAGATGTATAAATATCAAAGTAGTGTGGGGGGTGGGGAGGGAAGGGCATACAGAAAAGGAGGTTGAAAATTAAGAGATAGGAAAAATAAGAACCTACCATGAAGCTCCCAAATCTACTGGACAACCAAATGAGTAGTCGGTATGAGTACGGCCACCAAGCCTATCCCTTGATTCCAGCAAAATTACCTTCAGAAAATAGCAACAATCAAGCACCATGGCTTACATGCATATCCATATGCAATATGTATGTTTATGTGCACATACAAACAAACAACCTCTTGAATAATGACACAGAATAAAACACAAGTGTTACATCATTGTAACCTCAATTGCTGCGTCATGCAGAATACGTGCAGCAGCAAGACCAGAGATACCACCACCAATGACAATGACTGTAGGGGTCGAACTGTGTTGCCACTCACCATTTGAGGAAAAAGAATCTAGGTATAGGATGAACATGAATCAGCAAAGATTCAGCAGTGTAAAATTTTTAAATCTTATAGAAAGAGGATAAGGTAAGGACATATTCAAACTGTCGTGATGCACTCCACTCCGACACTATGTACATTGACCACCAAATTAAAGCATAGAGTTAAGCAGATTAAATGAGCAAAATGGTAGTTCACCAAACTACTAATGGGATCCTCAACAAACACTTATTAGACATGCAAAGAACCAGATCTGAAAACTTACATCATTAGGAAAGTCAACAAATACTAAATTGTACACGAAAATCACCAAGGCCAATATAAATGAGAAAGAAAATACCATTCATGGCTAGTGAAACGCCCAAGCCGGGAGAAAAAGAGTTGGCAGAAGCTCCAGCTTTACAAAGTACTAGACAGATATTTTTGCATCATAAAAAACGTGCAGTAATACAAAAATAAAGCACAAACTCTATCACCAGGCTGGCAAAAATTAAAAAGTAAGGTCCATCCATACAGGTAAGCTGATCGAAAGATTTTTTGTTAATGCGGAGTAAATGCAGAGGGCCACCACCAAACAAGGCAAAGCTTGAACAAGGAGCAATAACCACATAATGTAATTGTACAAAAAGCTAGTAGGACTAACCATTTGAATCTGCCGAAATGCGAAAGGCTTGTCCTTTTGACAGGTCCATTTTGCCAATCCCACAACAGAAAAAATCAGATATCTGGAGTATGAAATCGAACAGAGAGAAACCCAGATGACGAAACAACGAAACCAATCAACAGAAGAGTTCAAGAAGTATAAATCGTTGAGAGGTAAATCGGACGTATAGGAATCAAAAAATTGGAAATCAATTGGAAAGAATGGTAGAGAAGGAAGATGAGAAGGCCAGCAATGAATCGGCTGAGACACGAAGAACAAAGCAGCAACAAGAGTCGCTGATTCAACTTGTGATTAAAACTGGAGCAGCTCATAATCCTGTCCTGTTTGAACAAACATCAGCCGATATTTGGTTCCCTTTTCTTGGGATCCGATGCCTAAATCCCTCTTCTTCAACTCTCTTATCTCTTCGCTTATCTCATACGACCAATTTGAAATCGAATGAATAATGTGAAGGGCCGGCTTGGGATTATGAATTTATAAACACATAATAATAAGCATGCTTAGTTGGTGACTCCTTACTGACGAGGATGAAGATTGGGTTGAGACATTTATTTGCCCAACATAAATTAATCCTTCTTTAAGGATGAGATTTTCGCCCTAATTAATTCGTACAAAGTCTTTTTAAGTGAAATAATTTAATTGCATACACTTATTAAAATTAGAATTTGACGGATCGCAACCGTCGATAACATGTCTAATTTCGTTTAGTTTATAAGAATCGAGTTTCGAGCAAACCTGAACTTAAGTATGGACTCAAATCGGTTTGAGATCAATTAATAGAAGAGCTCGCGGGTCGTTTGGCTCTACTTCTATTTTTCTATTATAATTTTTAAATTTTAGTTTTTATTTTATGTTTCTAGCTTTTTTCTTTTAAATCAAAATAAAAACATGTTTGATTGTTAATATTATTGTAATTATATTATTATTATTGACGATAATTACATATTAGATAAAATTTAAAGATAATTAACCTATGTTAATAATTGAAAATAACATAAGCCAAAAAGTACATGTGTGACTACTTGTGGTATTTATAAGTTTATGTCATCCTGGGTGGTAAACATACAGGGTCAGTTGGTCCAAGTTTATGTCATGCCCTTTAGCTTAATAAACACATGTGAAAAATTTTGCAACCAAATGAACAATGTCTTGTAGCATTTTTGAATAACTTATTATAATGTATATAGTATGTAAGGTTTGGAGTCATTTAGCAAGGAAAAACCAAATATGGTGGGAGTCAAAGCTATTATTGAATAGACGATCCTTATGAAGGGGTCAAAGATGTAATTTTGGGTTTGCAAATTTAATATCAATAATTCATAAAGAGGTACTCGTGGAGACTTTTTTCACTAATTGGTTTGTTGAAGAAAAGGAAAGCGTGATGCTAGATAGATAATTAATTATATAGGTGTGTTTAAAAAGTAGAAGTAAATCATTACATCATAATCAGTATTACACAGTCAACTTTAAACTTCCATTTAAACTTCACACCTATTGTTAATTTTTTAATGCAAGTATACATTAATAGGAAACAAGTCATAAAAGATGAAAAGATTGTGTTTACTAATTATCAAAATTAAACTAGCTTTAATTTTAATTTAATAGAAAAAGAATGTTAACCAGTCACGGTCCAAATTGTTGCACATAAGTTTTGATCAAGACTACGTCATTCTTTGAAGATAAGACAAGATTGCAACAAGAATTCTTTGAAGATTCAAGATTCAAGAAGAATGAGTTATTTATCTTATTTTCTTTAATGTTTCATAATTATTATTCTTTGCTTGATTATGAACTAAATTAAGATATAGATTTAGGATGGATAAACCTAGGATGTAATATAATATGATTTATTCGTTGATTTGAAGAAATTCTAGTTTCTTGTAACTGATATATGTTTTCATAATTGATTGAATCGAATGAACAAAATTAGAAGATCCAATGATTAGATTTATGCATCAAAATTTAAAATATAAGGCGTGTGTTAAGATCACAACATGAATAAAGAGGATTAAGTTACTACAAAAAAATGACATACAGTAACACTAGACAATGACACTTTTGACAATATGATATAAAATACCTATCTACGGTAACTTTATATCTTAAAATGTTATGATTCTTAATTTGATAAGTAACACTTTATGATTTTATAACATATAATTTATCATTGAT
>JANZLC010000007.1:617200-633163 GCA_026413385.1 Erythroxylum gracilipes
TCATTCTTGACTTTGTATGCATGTTTATAATTTTACTTCCAAAATTAACCTTTAATTTCTCTCACATCTTAATTACATAAATTATATTTTCAAGGCACTTTAACATGTAATTAATAAGGGTATATAAGACATTTCGTTAACTTTCTTAATAAGTGTGCATTTTTCTAAAACGACACTTATTATAAATCGGAGGGAGTAATATAGATTCTTAAATTTTTTTAAAAAGAAAAGGATTAATATTATTTAGTTAAAAGACATGAAAAAGAGTTTTAATTTGTATTCCTTATCATTGGTGTATATTTATCTATATTATTTTAATAGGTAGTGAAGACCAGAACACTAAGGTACGTGAAAGAAGAAAGCAGCCGATTGAACGCACAATTATTACGTAGTCGCAGATTTGAATTCCACTGAAAACCACTTTACAACTTCAGCCTAGCGCACAAGTCCAAGTACAGAGCCAGAGGTGGTAGTGACGAACCAACCCACGGACTTAGGTTGACCTTTTCTCCCAAACATCCACTGCGCTAGCAGAGTTCCACATCTAATCCAACTGTATAACAGACTAATCAGCTTCTTTCAAAATTAAGGATGCTACTGGCGTTGCTTTCTCTACGCATGATACGCGACACTAGAGACAAACAAATTTGGGAATCGTTTACAAACTAATAACATCCAACCTGATGCAAACGAAGCAATTAGAATAAACGTTTTACATCCTGGGCACGAATGTGAAAGCGAAGTTGCTGCAGTCAAGGTACGTAAAGAACTGGTTATATGATCTGCATTGGCTTTGGAAACGTGTTTAGGTAATGTAGCTAATGTAATTTCATTTGACCTTTAAACAATTTTGTTACGGAGGATTAGTACGTAGGAACGCATTAATTAATCAAGCTAAGAAAAAGACCAAACAACCAAACCGTAAGCCGCAACTAACACTGCTTTGGAGTTTATCGGGAAACATCAAATGGTGATTGACAAGGCATTGGCAGACACGTCGGGACCTTTCTTTTCAGTTGTTTGTTGAGCCTGAAAAGCTGAAATTTGCCGTTCATATCTCTACCATCGTTCACATTTACATGTACCTTTACATCATTCCTTCGTTTCTTATCAGCCACAGAAAAATAGGATGCCTTCTTATACCTTAAGATTAGGATAAACAAAAGTTATAGTGATATTAAGTTTCTGCAAAGTGAAATATCATTTCTTTGGTGAGAGTAAAAAAAAATAAAATAAAGGAGTTGGTTGGTTTACTGACACCAAGCACTAAGAGCAGCCATGTCCAAAGAAAAATAAAAAATGTTACTTTGCACATTAGACAGTGAACAACAATGGAAGAAAAGCCAGCAGTCATAGTCAAACACGAGAACCCTTTTCTTGAAGTAAAGTAAAGACTTGCCATTTGCTAAGATCTATTCGCGTGGTTTCCAAACAATTCCATGTGGCCATGACATGTGACAACCACCTCTAACTAAAACCTCACCACATATTGTATATCAAAATATCACTTCTTTCATGGCAATGTAAGGTGATCTTCTGTTTACTTGGACTAGCCAATCGCGGGGTTCGTGGAAATCAAAGCTACGACCCTATTTCATATTGCCCCACCACATCACTATAGTTTCCGGGTCTTTCATGCGGATCTTGCTTTTCCTGGAATTGAATTGGACAGGCAATGGTTGCAAAAGAAAGAAAACAACTGATCAGACCAGGATCCTTATTGGTTTTGAGTTTCAGTTGTAACACGTTTGTCTTCAAAGTGTTACAGAGTCAAAAGACAACAGAAAGCATAAAGTTTGATTTCTCTTTATTCCATACCATTGCACTTCCTAATTAGATACTAGTGGCTTGAATTTTCCACATACCTGCTGCTTTGTATTGTTCGAAACATAGCCCCTTGGTCATGTACTTGTGGAAAGTTAATGTAAATGAGCACAGACGCACTACCACGTTTTGATGACACACACACAAACACACATATATGTACAGTAATATCTGTGTTTAAAGCTATGTAAACAAGGAAGTTTAGAAAGTATATGTCTGCATAAACTGGAAGCATCAAAAGCTTTATGAATTCAACAGGAAAAAGTTAATTTGAAAAATTAAGATCACGTGTAAGAAAATTGAATTAGTCGCTTTCAATTTACTTTTTGTTTATGGTAATAAAGTTTCCTTTTGCATTAGACACTTAGGTCATACATAATATTTCACGCAGGCTACATAAATTCAACATTTAATTCTTTATTATACACATTCATTCCACTCAAATTCAGAATATGATATTTTAAATGGGAAAAATCTGCCAAACTCTATTTAGCATGATTTTAAGTTACATTTTATTTCAAAATTTTTTTCTTATTATATATACTTGATTTTGGATCATGCCATTCATTTTTCAAGAACAATTTAGACCAAATGGGCTCGCTACAATGTTCTAAACCATCATGTCTCCAAAAGGTTTCCGAGTACTTTCCTGTTAGAATAATCTAATGCTCAACTTAGTAAAAGTATGACGTGTTGATAATATGCAAGAAAAGCTTTTGATGTGTATGGTTTGTGATGAACCTTACCTCTCTTACAATGTGCCCTTTATATAAACACTTTATTATAAAAGTTGAATTTTAGGATGACCAAATTATGAGATTAAATAAACTTTGGTGAACATATATTTGTGACGGACTACACTTCTAATACTCAAATTCAAGCTAGATCTTGACCAAATTATGAGATTAAATAAACTTTGGTGAACATATATTTGTGATGGACCACTCTTCTAATACTCAAATTCAAGCTGGATCTTAATTATTCAAGTTAGTACTCTACAAATATTAGGCCTGAAAAATAGGACTTGATCATAATAGAAGTCTTATTTCAAAATATATATAAAAAATGCTTACGTTTATTAGGAACTTAGCATGAAGAGGGGTTTAGATTATTTGTAAAAGATTCAAGTCATGTGCTAAAAGAAGAGAGTAAAACTTGAACAAAAAACAGGTTAAATAACAATATTAGCCCAAACTCATAAGTAAATTGGTGCTAGTCTAATTTATTAGGTTTACTGGAGGTCAACTTGTAATTGGCACCAATCGCTTCTTTCTTTTACATACCAATATTCTAGACTAAAACTAACACTCGTATTACCCAAGACAAAAGTTGGACTCGTATTTTCTTCCTAAACTTAGTTCTAAGACTTTTATAGTTTTTACATTTTTAGGGTTTTATGCCTATATAAGGCTAGGTGATAAATGTAATTGAGGTTTTGATTATTATTATTGTTGAATCAAAAATCTTTAGAGAGTTTTCTTCATCCTTATTCTTAGAGAAGTCTCTATTACTAGTCAATCTTATCTAGCTTGCTAATGGTGATCAACCATAAAATCTTTTCACTCTCAATCCTTTCTTTTTTGGAGTGTGACAATTCATATCCCTCTTTTGCGTATTTTTTGTTTGATTTCTTGGATTATATTTTTTTCTTGGAATAGTAATGTTTGGTCTTATCATATTGATATCGAGTATCACTAGTTCTATTAGTAGGATCATATCAAATTTGGTATCAAAGCCCAATTTTATATTTAGGCTTGTTCTTGATATCATTACTTGTATTTTCAATATTCTAATGTATTTGTTTCATATATTCAATTTTCTTATTTGAATCATTTGTGCACAAGATTAGTCTAAACAATAATAGTTTATTTTTGGCTTCTTATCCCTTATTTTTGTGATTTTACAAGTTAATAAAAAGATTCTTATTTATTAGTCATATTATTCTTCTTATTAGTCTATTTAAACTTTTCATATACTTCATCTTAACTTTTAGTTTGTTTGGGTTCTTCTTAACTATGGGTTTGTTTGGGTTCCTTCAAACTTAATTTCCTATTTTTAAAGTTTTTTATTCTTTGGCTTCTTAGTTTCATTTGTTTGTTACTTATATAAAGTTTGAAAAATGTGAAAGATTTATGATAGCATTTTGGATTTAGATTTTTAAGTTTGTAAAGAATCTTTAGTCAAGAGTTTAGGATATGTGTTAAGTTAAACTTTGAGAGAAACACATAAAAAAAGTGATTTTATGCTAACATTTTCATGTAGGCCGTATAATATGGCTCAAACTCGAAGCAGAAATATATCCGAAGATAAGGAAGTAAGTAAGGAGGAAAGAGTTAGGGAAGTTAGATCTAAATGTCTACATGGAGTAGCCAAGCATACGAAGCTAGTGTTTTATTATTAAGATTTTTATAAGAGAAAAAAGTAAAACTAGTTATAGTAGAGTTTAATGACGATGCAGTGGATTTGTGGAATTAACAAATTCTCACTAAGAGAACGAATCGAGAGCCACTTATTAAAATATGGTAGGGGATAAAGATGATGTTCAAAAAATATTTTGTTCCAAGTTCTTACTGCTAAGATCACTATCAAAGGCTATAAAGATTAACTTAAGCTTCTAAAAGAGTGGAGAAGTACTACAAAGAGATAGAGGCTGCCATAGTTAGAGATAATATGGAGGAAGACAAAGAAGCAATGATGACTTGATTTATTTATGGAATAAACACTAAAATTGCCAATATTATGGAACTACACCATAATGTAGAGTTGGAGGATGCAGTGCATATGGCCATAAAGGTGGAGAGTTAATTTAAAAGAAGATATGATAATTGTTTTGGTTTTTATAGTATCAATTCTTCATCATGGAGAAAATTAGGGAGTCAAGAGGAAAACTAAGCTTCAAAGCCAAAATATGAATTAATTGAACTAAAAGCGTACATGTTAAGTTGAATGAAAGCCAAAATTGAATCCTCTTCAATAACTATAAATTGAGATTTCTAGTGCTTCAACTATTTAAAGGGAGAAAATATAGCTTCACAATGTCACAACAAGATAGTAATATTAATAATGGAGGATAGAGAGTATATGTTTATGAGTGAAGAGGAGGTGGAAAGAGATGATGAACATATTGTGAAAATCGAAGAGGGAAGGTTGTTAGTCACTAGGAGTCTATTGAAATATGCACATGGTAGAAGATGAAGCTAGAGAACAACAGAAAAATCTTTTCCTTGCTAGATATGCCATCAAGAATCGAGAAAGTAACATGATCATAGATAGGGAAACTTGTATGTAATATAACTAATATGGAGTTGGTGGAGAAAATAACAAATTACTGACGGAACATTACCGATAGAAATCATTCCGCAGTAAATTAGCGACGGAAATGGATTATCCATTGGTAAATTTGATGGAAAAAATTATTTTTTGTGACGACCAAAACATTCGTTGGTAAACGTGAAGTGAAAATATCACTGCGAGTTTCCCGATAGAATATAACAACAGAACAGTAAAGTCCTCCGTAAAAGTAGACGGCAACAGCTCGCATAAAAATAAGCATCTTGAATATCGACGGAATCACAATTTCGTCGGTAAAATACCAACGAAACTATAGTTCTGTTGGTAACTGTCGAATTATTCATAAAATATTATTTACAAACTTAACAAACCCGAAGCCCCCCTTCTCCCTCCCCTTTGTTATTTTCTCTCTTCTTCCTACCATTAACATCATCGATCCTCTTCTTCCTAAATTTCCACTGTCAATTTTAGCTTCATTTTTGGTCCATCGTGCATCATTTTTAGGTAACCAAACTATTGGGTTTCTTTGGTCTCCAAAAAACGAAGATGTTAAATGCTTATATATATGATCGTGGGTGGGTGGGTGTGTTTTGTTTGGATTGTTAGTTTATGCGTTTTTACATTGAATTGTTGCTTTGTTTGTGGTTTGAATGTGTTGTTGTTAGTAAATAATGAAAAAATGTAGTTGTTTTGTTATTAGTGAGAGATAATTCAAGTTGCTTATGAATTGTTCGATGAACTGTCTCTTAGGAGCATATCAGTTGAATTAGAACTTGGGCCGGTTGTAGTGTTTTTAACTAATGCAATTTATCTTATTTTCTTAACAAATATTATAACAATATCTGACCTTACTACTACCAAACCTACATCATTCCCTTTTTCAAATAACCTTAAGCTTTCTTTGGATAAGGGTCAATAACTTTATTAGTATCTTGAAGGTTATAGAAGGCTTATTGATATAATACTTTATTTGACAATGACTAGACTATACATCTCTTATATTGTCTAACACCTCAATTAGTTTCTTTTTACTTTTAAGGAGCCTCATATGCAAAATGCCTTTCATGTGCTATGATATCTCAAAGGCACTATCTCAAGAGGTTTATACTACCCAATAAAATAATATCTTACATTAATTGGCTTCTCTGATGTTGATTGACTTCATCTTTGATGATATAAAGATATTTTTTCTTGCTATTATATCTCTATGGATCATTCTTTTATTTCTAGGAAAAGAAAGAAATAAAATACAATTTCATGGTCCTCCATAGAGACTTAGTACATAAACATAGCAACCATAACTTGTGAACTTCTATGGCTCAACTACTTTCTTTAAGATTGACATATTCTTATGTAGCTTATAAGAACCCTCTTTTGTGATAACAAAGCTGCATAATAAATGCCACAAATCCTTGTTATCATGAATGAATAAAATAAATTGATATTGATTGTAATTTCACCAGAGATAAGGTACAAGAAAGTTTTTTTAAATACTTCCTACATCCCTTTAAATTTACAACTTGCAGATTTAATGACCAAAGCCCTAAATTAAGTGCAGCATCAGTTTCAAGTTGTGTTTGTAATAGAATATTATATTCAATAAATCAATTACTGAATTTTCAATATATTATTATATATTGAATTAAAATTGTTATATTTCTGGAATGTTCAATTAAATATGAATTTCAGGTAAAAATATGCCACCAAAGAAAAAGCAGGATATGATACAACTAATATTCAGATCACGATTTGGAGCCAATTACTGTCTAAGTGAAACATCACATTTTGCAGCTGCAACCGAAACAGATGCCATACCTCCAGCTACTACACTTGCAGATGAGGCATCACCTTTCGTACTTATTACTACACCATCCACTACCCCTATACCGATAGAGATATGATGGGTAAACGATGCAGATGAAGGAGGCGACCTCCAACCTAGAGTTGAGGGAGTTAATGAAATAACTTACATCATAATTGTCAACTATCTGTAAGTGAAAATACATAAAACACCATATGTTTATAATTAAGTTATAGGTTTAAATTTAAAAATGATATAAAATTATTTTTTTAATATTAGGTTGATTTCGTCTGGACTGTGCTCAAGAATTATGGCATCCAAATTTAAGGAGAAGATTGATCTTGAGAGTTATATATGGAAGACAATCTCTCAAGCAACAAAGGATTTTTATTATTAGGAGTTTGAGGTACAACAAAATGTATCTTTTGTATTTTCAATTAATTTTTTTATATTAATTACATAAACATTGTAGGTTATAAGTACTTATCGTATGTTTTTTTCTATTTCTTTAGAAAGATTTTTTTTGAGATTCTGAATTTGACGCGATTCGAGATATGATGCGACCAATATTCAAACCACGATTTGGACCTAGTTACTATCCAAGTGAAGCATTACATTCTGCAGCTGCAACCGAAATAGATGTCGTACCTCCAGCTATTACACTTGCAGATAAGACATCACCTTCCGTACCTGCTGCTACACCATTCACCACCCCTATACCGGAAGAGATATGAGGGGTAAACAATCCAGATGAAGGAGGTGGCCTCCAGCCTGGAGCTGAGGGAGTTAATGAAAAAATTTACATCACAATTGTCAACAATTTGTAAGTGAAAATACATGAAACACCATATGTTTATAATTAACTTATAAGATTAAATTTAAAAATGATATAAAATTATTATTTTTTATATTAGGTTGATGTTGTTTAGATCATGCTCAAGAAATATGACATCCACATTTAAGAAGAAGATTGATCTTGAGGGTTATATATGAAAGAATATCTCTCAAGCAATAAAGGATTTTTATTATCAACAAAATGTAACTTTTGTATTTTTTAATTAATTTTTATATATTAATACATAAATATTGTAGGTTGTAAGTACTTATCGTATGTTTTTCCTGTTTCTTTAGAAAATTTTTTTGGGATTCTAAATTTGACACAGTTATTTATAAAGTATGGGAGAGATGAGCTTGTACACGTTAACTTTGTTGGTACGATACACAAGACTGATGTACGATCTCCTTATATTTTCAAAGAAATTTGGAGTCGTTGGCAGCAGTATTGGACATCACTCGAGGCAATGTCCATTTTAGAACGTAATTTTATCAACAGACGTGGAGGATCGGGGGGAAAAATTCTTCTCGTACATACTGGAGGATATATTACCTACCACGAACATGTAGAGAGACTTGTAATTATCTACAATTTACACCTTCTGATTTTTTTTACTTTGATGTATTTCAATTTAAATTGATGTGTGAATTTTGGAATAAAAATATGTATATTATGGAGAATGACAATGTTATAAATGCCTGGTGCCATATATGACTGTGACGTTGAATTATTTTCTTTGTTCAACAAGGAGTAAATATCATAAAATAAAGGAAACTCTGCTGAATTTTTTAAAAATTGTAGTTCACTTATAACATTTTATTATGATGCAGGAAAAGTCTATGGGCATGAAGCCTACACACCGTCAGCTCCTTTTGCATATACACACTAAGAAGTATGACGGTGTGACCTTCGTCAACACCGATGTAGAGAACTAAATGTATATGAAATTTATGTTTTAATATTAAAGCTTAATAATTATCACTTATTAACATAAACATTGCCTTATGATATTCTAAATACAAGAAAGCATTCAATAATATTCTCAACAGTCTGAAAATGTTGATAGAGTCAAACCTATCTTCATGCAGTGGGTGGTAGGGACCGTCGTAGAAGGATCTTCGTCTTAGGTTCATTTACGAACTATTCGCAATCCTCTACATCCAATACAACAACATCTAGTAGGCGGTCCACATCTAATGAAGTCCATGAGCTTCAGAGCATAGTACAGACGTTAGCAACTCAGTTGTAATAGTCGATGGAGTATACAGCCCAACTCCATAATGAAATAGATGAATTGAAGGAGAGGGGTATCACCTCATCGCAGCAGTTAGAGCATCTGCATTCACCAAATTAGTAGCATACTTGTAGATATTTCGTATCAATTAAATACTTATTATGTACAAAATATTTTTTTATTATTAATTAAGATAATTTTTATTTTATGTCATCAATCAACCTTTTGTTTTAACCAATTAAATATAGAAACATAAACTTTGCAAATTACGATTTTTACTTTTAGTTAATGGTTCTAACAAGTTTAAATGTTCTCAGCCATATAAGATATTATCTTATGCTCAGGCCTGAAGTTCATTTGTAGGCATAAAATTTTGCTATGTTTAAGAATGATATCTTATATGTAGTTGCAAACTTCATTTGTTAAAAGGAAATCATTAACTCAATTTTAAAATTGTTTCTCCTTCTTTTTTCTTATCAATTTAAGAGATTCTATTCTTTGTCAATTTAATAAAATTAGTAGGACAGAAACTTATCTACAAGAGATTTAATTTATAGAAGGGTATTATATTTTATTGTATAATATTTTCTTTCTAACGTATCCTGTGTATAAGACTTTTCGTTTTGCAAAAGTTTGAGGAGGATCATAATGTACGATATTTTAAAAATATTTTTATAAAGATACTATTTTCGTGACTTAAACCTTTAACCTAATGGTCATAAAAAAGTAACTTTATCAGTTGATCCAAGGCTTACTTTCAAATTCTTTTCGATATGTTACCAAAAAAAAGGAAGATGTTTAGGCGAATTCATGCCTTATATTTACGTCTCAAAGTGCTGTTCAACATGTGCCAACAAAAGAGTACGTAAGGACTTGAAAGAAAATTGTCAATATCTTTGGGACGGTGAGCCACGTTATAAACAACAAATTGAGATATTGATATATGTCATCTCTATTGAATTTCAATGTTCTATTCAGATATAGTTGCAGCCTCATTTGTAGAAAACTGTCATTGTCACCTTTCTATCGTAATCTAATTCATTAACAATACTTATGTTTTTATGTATTAAGCAAAGGACCAAAAGCGAAGACAGAAGTCGTAATCATGTTTGAGAATAAATTTAAACAACTACCATAGACGTTCAAGAAACATTTATCAGATTGATAAACATTACCTACTATTGAATTGAGAATTCACATCGCATTCACATGCCAAATTTCCACATAAACGCGTGAGCAGAAGCTTAAATGTAATGAATACTATATATATATATATATATGTGTGTGTGTGTGTGTGTGTACTAGTGGAAGTCGAGAGCTCTTCCTCAGAAAATTCATAAAAACATTGAATTCAACAGTTGCGTTCCGTCCATGCATGGACGTCGTTGTAGGACGTCTTTGCGTGTCTATGTAAGAGAACCGTAGCAGTTATGACACTGACCGAAACAAAAACTAAAGAATGAAGAACGCGTTCGTTCTCTCGCGGCATGTGCATGTAACACGACAAAGTCAACTTTAAAAATTCAAAGGGTACGATGTTTCTTCTTGCCTCGACTGCTTCTTCCTCGTGTTTTCTGAAGTGAGTTAGTCCAAACTATAGAAGTGTGGGGTCTTCGAGTGGCAAGAATTGCAACACTAGAGGCAATACGATATCAAATTTATTGGATGTGCTAATGAGTAATCAAATTGAGAATACACTAATGAATCTAGTCATTACTCATAATTGGACCTGTATATCAGATGAGTTGGATTATGTTTAAGTGAAGTCCAATCCAAAACATTTAAAATGTTTGTGTTGCATACCCAATTCAGCCCATAAAATAGGTTTAATTTTAAACCTAAAATTGAATCCTAATATATAAGTCCACATCTTTTAAAAATTTAAATAATTATATACAATATATTATAACACACATTTAAACATATGAAATCAAATTAAAATTGAATATTTAGTTATTTTTCAAATTAAAAAAAGGTACTATGACTAATACTTATCAAATTTCTTCTGCATTTCATTGATCATAGTAGCCATAAATGCAGAAGGATTTTCTGTAGCATCTTTCAAATTTTTTTGAATTTTTTATGCTTTAAAATAAAGATTTAATGTTAGATATTTTGAACTAGAAAAGAATAATGTCATGCTATGGAATACTTTCAACAATTTGTGAAGAATTTCCACCTTTTGTCACTCCTCATTAGTTAGAGAAAAATCAATAATATCTTTGTCTAGTTGCATCCAATGAATTAAATATGCTTGAGTTGGGGTTAAGGTGTCACAAAGTGATATTAGAACTTAATTTTAAGGTAAGCTATAATCTTAGAATGCTATAAAATGAGTGAGTTATTATTTTTATTTATTAGTAAAATATGATTTTAGACTAATGTTTTATTATCTTATAGACGCCAGAAGAGGACAAGACAAGTGAATTATATTTTGAGTATCATGCAACAATTATTTTTGAAGACAAAATTCATTTTAAAGAGAAAGGGTGCAAGACCTCAAATTTTCAAAATTATAATCTTTTTGATTTAATGAAATTTAACATTTTTGAGATATTTTATTTTATTAATTAATTTAAATTAATATTAAATACATAAAAATTATTTAATTATTTAATTATGATGGCAACACTCATACTTTAAGAAAAAAAATCTAGTGATGTTTTGGTTACGATGTCGATGTATTGCTTGTATTTAATATTATTGAGTGTCCAATCCTATTTTTGAGACTTTCGGTGATCGTAGGTGCCTTTATGGTTTGTGGGAATAACTAACAAATGTAGATAAGATGGATGAAACTCTTCTAAGGAGATATACGGCCATGTAGAGTGCTACATGCCTGTGTCTTGAATTACACAGCCATGTGGATCAACCGAGTAAGGGTGTTTCGGACTAAAGTTACTTAATATGCTAACCCCTAATTTGGGGCGTTACAGTAAGTCTCTGAAAACATGTGAAGGAACGTGTGAAGAGTGAAGACATACATGGTCGTGTATACGACCATGTGAAGCTATATAGCCATGTGTAGAGACCATACAACTCTTTGTAACCATGTACAATTGTAAGTGAGGTAGTGTAAGTGACCATGTATGGTGCACAAAAACTTATTTCATGATATAAAAAATAAAAATACGTAGGTATTTGCATTATATGTAACCATTATGTCTAAAAGTGGGGAAACACAGAGAGAGGGCAAATATTATTATATTCTCATCCTTGTTTGATTGGTTTTGGGATTGGTTTTTTGAGTGATTGTTGAATGTGATATCAACTTTGGTTTCAACCTTGAAACTTTGAGAGACAATATGCTGTTATAGGGTGAGAGATCAACTTTTCTTTGTAAATATTTATTGGGTATAGTGGATTTGTTTGTCGATTTTTGTCCTATGGTTTTTCCCTCTACACTGGAGGGTTTTCAAATAAATCTTGGTGTTTGTTTCATCTTTTAGTTTCTTATTCTAATATTGTTTTACTAGTGCAAGTTGAAGATTTCTTTCTTGTCATTGATATTTGGTTGATCTTTAAGAGAATTGTGTTATTGTCTCCCTACAAGTGGTATCAGAGCCCTCGTAATGGAAGTGGAAACAACTCTATGGTCAAGTTAATGTCATCAAATTACTCGATTTGGAGGCCTGTGATGGAGGACCTTCTTTATTGCATGTATCTCTTTAATCCTATTGATGGGGATAAAGGTGTAAAGAATGATGTTCCTTCAAAACTTGAAAAGATGTCAAACAATAAATGGGAAAAGATGAAACAGAAAACTTTGGGCACTATTATACAATGGATTAATATCAGCATATTCAACCATATGTCTTAAGAAATAAATCCTTTTAAGCTATGGAAGAAGCTAGAAGGCCTGTATGAAAGGAAGACTGCTCATCACAAAACCTCTATGATTAAGAGGTTTGTGAGCTTAAAGTTAAAAGCAGAAAAATCAGTGTTGAAACATTTAAGTAATTTCTAGGATATAATCAACAAGCTTACTATAATGAAGATCATTCTTGATGATGAGCTTCAAGCCTTGTTCTTGTTGAGTTTGTTACCGGATAGTTGGGAGATGCTAATGGTAACGATCAACAACTCATCTCTTGAAGGTGTACTCTCGTTAGATGTAATCAAAGAGAGTATGTTTAATGAAAAAATCAAAAGAAAGGAGATTAGAGTTGACAACGTGCACGCCTTCGTGATACAAAGTAGGGGAAGGGACAATAGTAGGGGTCCTAAAGGACTTTGCAAGTCTAAGAACTGTTCAGAGTCTAGAGGTGACAAGAACGTAAAGACATGTCACTATTGTAATAAACCATGACATATTAAGAGTTCTGCTATAAATGGAAGAGGGATAAAAAAGTAAGATCATCAAAATGATGGTGATAATAAAAATACAACAACAACATCTTTAAGCATAGATGATGAGGTGTCCCTAGTTTGTGCAACTAGTGAATAATTCTATGTCAGTAATTTTTGTTCCGAATGGATGATTGACATGGGAGCATATTATCATTGTGTTCTAAAGGTAGAGTACTTCTTAAACTACAAGAGCGGAGATTTTAGGAGTGTAAAGATGGGAAATTAGAGTTCTACCAAGATAGATAGTGTGGGTGATATCAAAGTTCAGACAAATGTTAGATGCTTACTAACCTTGAGAGATGTATGACACATTCCTGACCTAATGCTAAATCTATTATCAATCAAGAATGATTTCAACACACTTTAGGGGATAAGAAGTGGAAACTGTCCAAATGCACAATGATGGTTGCCCCAAGGAGAGTTATGTTGCTCACTGTACAAGATACACTTAAAGCTATGTGATGGTGAAGTATACACAGCCAAAGAGGAAAATTCACCAAATTTGTGGCATCAACGATTGGGACACATAAGTGAGAAGAGGTTAAATTTATTGGTTAGTAAATCCCTTATGCCAGTTAAGATCTCGTTACCACTTAATCCTTGCAATCATTGTTTGGTTGGAAAGTATCATAGAGTCTCTTTCACGAGAAGATCTACAAGGAAGTCGGAGATATTAAAGTTGTTGCATTCAAATGTCTATGGCCCTATTAAAAAGGAGTCACTAGAAGGAAACAAATATTTTGTTACATTTGTTGATGATGCTTTGAGGAAGAATTGAGTGTACATGTTGAGCTCTAACAATTAAGTATTTGAAACTTTCTAGAAGTTTCATGTTATGGTAGAAAGGTAAGCCAAAGTGCCTGCGAATAGACAATATAAGGGAGTATACTTCCAAGTTGTTAAAAGAATACTGTATGCCGTATGGTATTATACAAAAGAAAATTGAACTAGGGACTCCACAATATAATGAGGTTACTAAAAGGATAAATAGAACCTTTGTGGAGAAGGTTCGTTGCATGCTTAGAATATCTATATTTCCAAAGACGTTTTGGGGAGAAATAGTTCGAACTACGGTCTACTTGATTTTTGAGCTCTCTCAGTTCCATTAGATTTTGAGATTCTCAAGAGAATGTAGACTAACAACAATCCCACATATTATCATTTGAGAGTTTTTTTGGGTGCAAGATATTCAGATACGTACTTAAGGATCAAAGAAAGAAGCTTGACTCAAATTCAATACCTTGCATCATTGTTGGCTATGGTGGGGATTAATATAGATTCAGATTTTATGTCCTAGATAAGAAAAAGGTGGTCAGGAATAAGGATGTGATGTTCCAGGAGTACTAGAGAGGTTTTGATGTTCTAAGAGGAGATGAGTCATCACACTGTAGGTCATCATATGGTATTGTTAGCTCTTTGCCAATTTCTTCGACGATTGAGCAGTCTACCGGTGAAGAAGATAAAGTGTGTGACCAAAAACATATTGGTGGTTGTCAGATATGTTCAAATAATGATGAGCTGCATGAACCATATCTAAAAAATGTTGAAAATGTATCCATCGAGGATAATGAGTAGGGGAAGTAATTGGATCTAATAGCTGATGAAGCACATCTTTGAAGGTTGTCAAGGAAGAAAAAGCCTTATATAAGATATCCAAGTTTTGAATGCCTGTTACTTCCTATTAAGGGGAAGCCTAAGAATATACAAGAGATTGCATTTTGTAAAGACAAAGATCTTTAACTTGTAGCTATGAAGGAAGAGATGGATTCTTTGAAGAAGAATAATACATACAAGCTTGTAAATCTTCCAAAAGGAAAAAAGGCATTGAAGATAAATGTGTGTTCAAGATAAAGAGAGATGGTAACAAGCTGATAAAGCATAAGGCAAGGCTAGTAGTGAAATGTTCAGTCAAAAGAAGGATATAGTCTTTGGTGAAATCTTTTCACTAGTAGTTAAGATGACCTTAATTCGAACAATTTTAGGTCTAACTATCTGTTCGGATCTTGAACTAAAAAAAACTGGATCTCTAAACGTCCTTCTTGCATGAAGATTTAGAAGATGAGATATACATGGAGCAGAAAGAAGGTTTTAAAGTTAAAGGCAAGGAAAATATGATCTGCAAGTTGAAGAAGAGCCTATATGGCTTAAAACAAGCTCCAAGGTAATGGTATTGGAAGTTCGATTCCTTTATGATAGATCATGGTTACAAGCGAACTTATGTTGATGCTTGTGTGTATTTTAAGAAGTTCTCAGGTGATAACTTCATCATTCTTCTTCTTTATGTTGATAACAAGCTAATTATGGATTAAGACATTGGTAGAATCCAAAAGTTGAAGAAGGATTTGTCCAAATCTTTTGATATGAAAGATTTGGGACTAACAAAGCAGATTTTAGGCATGAAGATGACTCAAGATAGGAAGCATAGGTAATTGTGGTTGTCTGAGGAGAGATATATTGAATGAGTGCTAGAAAGTTCCAATATGAAGCATGCCAAGCCAGTCAGTACACCACTGACATCTCATTTCAAGTTTTGTGAGCGTGCATGTCCCTCAACTGAAAAGGAGAAATATGGTATGTCCTCTGTTCCATACTCATCTGTAGTAGCAGTGACGGATCCAGGATTTTAGT
>JANZLC010000007.1:640098-654588 GCA_026413385.1 Erythroxylum gracilipes
GGGGGGTTAGGACAAAATTTTTTAGGTAAGGATAATTTTTTTTTATAGGAGGCTGGGTTTTAATTAACAAAGGAATTTTTTAGTTTTTTTTAGTCTTGGGGGGCTATAGCCCCTGCTAGCCCCCCTGGATCCGTCACTGTGTAGTAGGGTCTTTGATGTATGCAATGGTGTGCGCAAGGCCATATGTTGCTCAACTATTAGGATGGTGAGAAGATTCTTTTCATTTACGGAAGGTTCACTAGGAAGCAGTGAAATAGATTTTGAGATACTTAAGAGACACATCAAGTGGAATTTGTGCTTTGGTGATAGTGATCCAAATCTATAAGGTTTTATAGATGTAAATATAATTGGAGATCTTGATGGAAGAAAATTTACTTCAAGTTTTCCATTCAAGTTTGTAGGGAGAGCCATCTTTTGGCAATCCAGCTACAAAAGTGTGTGAATTTATCTACCTTTGAAGAAAAATATGTAGCTGCAATGCAAGCCTCTAAAGAGATCCTCTAGCTGAAAAGGTTCCTTCAAGAGTTGGATGTGAAGCAAGAACACTCTTTAGTATTTTGTGATAGTCAAAATGTTATTAACTTGAGCAAAAATACTATGTATCATTTTCGTACAAAGCACATATACGTTAGATATCATTAGTTATGGTTTGTGAGGGAAGAGCAATAATTAATGTTGAAGAAGGTTCATACATATTTGAGTGGTTCCAGAAACAAACATGAGCTTTGTAGTAATCTTATTGGGATGTATCTTAAGTATATGATGAACATTAATGATGCGTCTTTCCCATTTTTGGGCTAGAAGGGGAGATTATTGAGTGTCCAACCCTATTTTTAAGACTTTTGGTGATCGTAGATGCCTTTATGATTTGTGGGAATGATGAACAAGTGAAGACAAGATGGATGAAGCTTTTTTTAGGAGATACTTGACCTTGTAGAATGCTACACACCAGTGTCTTGACTTACACAGCTATGTGGATTAACCGTATTAGTCTCTAGAAACATCTGAAGAGGGAAGACATACATGGTTGTGTACACGCCTGTGTGTGGAGACCACGTAACTCTCTATAGTTATGTACAACTACAAGTGAGGTAATGTTGAAGATATACGTCACTTACACAGATACAAGATTGTGTGTGGAGACTGTATAACTCTCTGTAACCTTGTACAATTGCAAGTGAGGTAATGTTGAAGCTGTGTAAATGATTGTGTACGATGCATAAAAATCTATTTCGTGATATAAAAGATAAAAATATGTAGATTTAATATCTTGTGCAACCATAATGTCCAAAAGTGAAGAAAAACATACAAAGGCAAATAGTATTGTATTCTCATCCTTGTTTGATTAGTTTTGTGATTGGTTTGAGTAATTATTGATTGTGATATTAACTTTGGTTTCAATCCCGAAACGTTGTGAGATAACTTCTTGTTATGGGGTGAGAGATTAACTTTTCTTTGTAAATCCTTATTGAATATAATGGATTTGCTTGTTAGTTTGTCTCATGATTTTTCTTCTACGTTGGATGGTTTTCTAATTAAATCTTAGTGTTTGATTCATCATTTAATTTTTTATTCTTATATTATTTTGCTGGTGCAAGTTGAAGAGTTTTTTTTATCATTAATATTTGGTTGATCTTTAAGAGAGTTGTGTTATTGTCTACCTACAAATATTATATATTTGATATTTTAATATCCAGGAAGTTCACAATCACCTTCATTATTTTTTTTCCATATCTTCCGTACTTAGCTAGTTACCACAAGCAATTTAATGTTTTAGTTGTTAACGTGTTTCTTGTTACGTACCTACTTATTATGTAGATACTTGAATATATGGTCTCCTGCAAATGGTTTATGGACCAAGTAGGAATCAAAAATAAAAAGTGTCACAATATCAGCTAACTTATAAATGTAGAGTCACATGTTCTGCTATGGATCAAATACAAGTATATTAAAATAATTGTATCCCTAAAATTGGAAATGGGGCAAATTTGCCCTTCCAACTGGATAACTTATGTTAAGACATGCAAAACGAGATTGCGAGGAAATGGGTTAGGACCTAAGAAGTCAAGGTCTAAGTACAACATGGTTCATCCACATGGTGCAGATAGCCAAAGAAATGGTTAGGAAAAGGCCCAACTTCTTCAGAATCACACTAACTCGACTGCCACCTCTTATGGTTACGAACAACTCCTTTTCATGCTTGTCATCCCACTTACTTGCTGTTCCTCCTGCCTTTTTCTTTGCATTCATATTCCAAAGTGTGCCATTCTCTTTAACACCCTTAGTTGCGCTGAGATCATCTCTCAACATATGAATTTCAGTGTTTTCCTCCAGACACAAGCAATGCATAATCACAAGCAAACAAAAAACAACATTCGCTAGTTTTCTCCAAGGACACATAATCAGCTTGCTGATTCCGACCAACTTTTCTCTTGTCAATGTACTGGTGTTTGTCTCATTTCTTTGTAAGCGTGAATTCTCTATTGGCAAGTTTTGCGCCATCTCCGGGCTAAGGTGAATCCTAACAGTCTGCGAAGGGACTAATTGATGAAAGAATGTGTTTGCTACTTGGCGAGTCGAAACAAACAATCCATGATTCACTTTTGTCTCCTCCACAAACTCAAAGCTTGGTGAACTAGCTAAATCATTCTCGTTTCCATTAACATCGTCTATGGAGTTTGCTACAGGATCATCGTTGATGAATTCCAGTGAATAGTCATTCGTTTCATCAAATCCAATGCCAGCACCTGCATATGAATTCGGTTAATATATACAAGATGGCATATCAACAAATAGTATGCATATATACATTATACGTATTTATTCAAACATTGAAAGTAAAACAACGCATATATCCTTAAACCTGAGTTACACGTACCTTGGACGTCGTTCCTCCGGAAAGTTGAAATATTGTCTAACGGGACAATCTTGTTTTCCTCCATGTAAGTCTGTTAAACAAGCAAGTATTCCGTCATGACTCGTTAAGTAATGAAGAGATAGAATAAGGAGCGTTCATCTAAATCAAAGACTTGCACATACCTTGTCACCTTCTTCATTCGACACTCCGATCCATCTCAAGTTTTCCAGCATCCTCCCTGCAGGCTTGAAATCTTCATCCAGAGCACCAATCTCCAGAAACCTTGAATCCGGATCCATCCATGAATTGCCGGGAAATGCCATGGAGTTCATCTCATCAACTTGATTAACATGAGAGTCATTTCCAGCTAAGAAGGTGAAATCATCTCCTAAAGCTGTACCGTAATTTCCGGCCCATGTATCCTGGAAATTAGACTGATCTATCATCAGTTCCTGAGATGCATCAGATGCGATCATGACTTCCTGCAAAATGTCAGTTTGACTTATGCTTCCTCTAGATGAAGTTGATTGTTTCACTTTCAAGTTAGTTGGCCCTAATTGAGGCAACTCCTCCACTTCCAATGGAGGCAAGGAGAATCTATTCTGAAGCCTTGCGCATTCTACTGCTATATCAACCTGCAAAAAACATGTAACCCTCGTAAGAAAGGAAGAGATTCTGAGATGAAAACGACCTATAATAGAGAGTAAGTAGCATACCGTTGATGGAGGGTAAGGAGTAGTTCCATAACCTGAAAAGGAAGGAGCGGTTGATAATTTAAATGCATCTTCAGATAGAAACTCCGTCCAGTTCCCATGATCTCCTGTCTCGCCAGCATCAAAAGGATTGGATAACCTACTTCCAATATTACTTGGTGTACATAAATCCAGTGGAGAGTCAGCAGAGCCAAATTCGGAATATAGTTCAACATCGGAACTATGTTGATGATAACCAGCAATCCGATTGGTGGTATAGGCGTTATGCTCTTGGATCTTAGGGCCGGTAATAATGCTCTTTTTGAAGATGCGGCAAAGTGCATATGCATCCTGCATTTGTGAATTTGTCAAAAACTCATACAATCCAATGCATGGGACAGGGAAACTTTGTGTTGTTCGGTTTCGTGGTTACGCACCTGCAAGCCAGAAGCAGTTTCGCATTCACGTTCGTCGAGACGATACTCGTGCATAACCCAATCTGTTCTGGCACCATGAGGGGCTCTACCTCTGTAGTAAACAAGGGTTTTCTTCATACCAACAGCACGCGTTTGAGAGTTCACTTTTCTGTCCTTACCAGTGGCCTTCCAGTATCCAGCTTTAGTTGCTCGATTAGTCCTTGACCCGTTGGGATACTTGCGGTCTCGAGGGCTAAAGAAATACCACTCAAGGTCTTTGCTAGGTAGCAATGACTTTCCTGTAATTATACGCCACAAGAGATTGATATTCATTTCTACTCAATGCATGCTCAGCTCACATTCAATTAATGGCAATCTTTTGATTCTATCGGTCTTGGATTGTTGAAGAACTGGAAAGTGAAGTCATCATCGTTATCTTTTCAATGAAGCAACATCACTACATAATCAATCTTACTTAAAAAATTCAAGCTTTTGCAGAGATTAGTAAGCGTTTCATTCCCTTTCTGTGGAGCTTTTTGACAAAGAACTCTTAAAATCTTGCTGTTCACAACAAATACGAAGGAACCCTACAAATGATGAGGCCAAATCGCTCAATTATTACTTTCTCTGGAGCTTTTCTGTTTCGTTTTCTAATGCATTAGAAGGGCCTGAAGGATATAATCCACTTCTTACAAGTTCTTTTCTTTTCTTTTCTTTTCTTTTATTTCTCCATAAACAAAAAGAGAGGAGCAAAAGATATAATATACATCCCATAGCCTAAAGATTCTCTTCATTCACAAAATCAAGCAGTCAAAAAGTTTCACAAACAAGGAACTCTCAATATTCCTTGGTCTGTTTTGCATTCTATCTTAAGTTGGCTTGTTGGAACCTTGCATCATTTAATCCTGAGATAGAAACGAAAACTAAAGAATATAATATGTAATTTACCTGGTAAATCCCAGGGCTCACACTTGTAAAGATCAACTTCAGGGATGATTTCAAGTTCAATCTGGCGTCCGTTGATCTTTCTTTTAAGATAGTAAGCTACAAGTTCCTCATCTGTGGGGTGAAAGCGAAATCCAGGAGGCAATGAAACAGGAGCCATCTGCTCAGTTTTCCTTTAAAATAAGACTGGCTGGAGATCAAAAATCTGTATTCGAGTAGGATTGGATGATCTGATGAATCTCCTAAAGCCTGAATATGAGGATAAATCAACATCTAATAAGCAATTCATAATCACACTTTAAGAAAGATAAACATAACATGCATGGAATAACATAAACATAAATAGATAAGAAGACCGCGAGTACTATATGGTTGAACGAGAGAGAGAGAGAGACCTAGCAAGCAAAGTAGAAGAAAAATGAGATCAATGAAAAGAAGAGAGGAGAGAGAACGGTTAGGACAAGAGTGAAGGTGAGGGTTTTGTAAGAGTACAAAAAGAAAGAAAAAGCGAAAGATGGTGAAAGAGGCTTATGCTGCCCTGTGCCAACCCTAAACTTGCCTTTACCTTTTCATACCTTTTTTCCCAACAAAAGATATTCTTGTTATCGTTCCTGTCAAGCCTTAATATCAACTCTCTTTCTCTCACATTCACATACAAATACACCATACTATAAGGTACGTATCTCCAATTATCCCATGCTTCCTTCTCTGATCTTCCTTGGAATCTGATGAATTTCAGTTTCAATCAGGTGGATACAAATGATTCGATACATTACCGGCCTTTTCACGTTAAATCAGGTATCTTCCTTAACGACAAACTGTCCCAACAGCAATACGAATTTCGGCGGATTTCATTCACTCAGCCAATCAATCTATTGTCTCTTCTCTTGCCTTTTACACATGCATTCATAATATAATATTTATATGTATTTGCTGTATTCTTCTTCTTCTTCTTCTTCTTCTTCTTCAGTAATTCTCTACGTACGTAGGCATGCACCCACCATATAACCATACACCACTTATAAGTTTCGAATCGATGCCCAAGATAGAAAGTCCGATGCCCCTTTTCTCAACTTCCGTTTTAAACTTATTTCTAACATAAAGAAAGTTTCTTATTATGTAAAATCTTAAGGCTCCAGCAACATCCTAGTATTGCCTATGTTTTCTTTTAACCACTCCTTTCTACTGAGGGGTATAAGGACTATTTCGTTGATGTAAAATTCTTATAGCACTTTGATAAAAATTTCAACCATTTGATGATTAATAAACTCAATGCCATTATCTATAGATAGTTTTAATTATGATCTGAAACTAGTTTACAACAAGGTTAATAAAGTGTTCAATAGTATGGAAAAGTTAGCTTTTAGATTGCATCAAATATATCCATACACAATATGAAAAATCATCAATGATACTTAAGAAATATTAATTTCTAGTTAAAACTTTCACTTAATGCCCTTATAAATAAAAATATATAAAACATTCTTTGAAAGACTGTGATGCTTCTAGGAAAGGGTAATCTATTTTGTTTTACAAGTGGCAAACTACATTAAAAAAATTTTGGTAGAAGGTTTTGTAGTTAAGAAATATGAGCTAGACTAAAATAGGAAGAATAATATCTCCAAAACCCACGGGTACATTCATTTTTATAGAGCAAGAACATGAAAGCCACTTCCAAATATGTCCTAACATGTCATTATGATTATATACATTTCTAAAGCAGGTTATATATGTAATATGTTGTGTTACAGTACTTAAATTTTAAACTGATGAAGTTTTAAACTTATTTTTTAACATAAAGTAGGCTTCTTATTATGTAAAATGTCATGGCTCTAGCAATGTCCAAATATTGCCTATGTTTTCTTTAAACTGCTCCTTTCTACTAAAGGTATTATGACTACTACGTTGATGTAAAATTCCTATAGCACTTGATGAAAATTTCATTCATTTGATGATTAATAAACTCAATGCCAATCTCTATAAATAGTTTTAATGGTGGTCTAAAATTAGTTTGTAGTGAGGTTAATAAAGTCTTTAATAATATGGAAAAGTTTACTTTTAGATTGCATCAAATATGTCTATACACAACATGAAAAACATCAATGATATTTAAGAAATATTGAGTTCTAGTTAAAGTTTGCACTTAAGGCCTCCACAAAAAATGTATAACATCCCTTAGGAGACTGTGATTCTTCTAGGAAAGGGTAATCTGTTTTGTTTTATAAGTGGGCAAATTAGACCAAATTTTTTTTTGTAGAAGGTTTTGTAGTTAAGAAATATGATCTAGATTAGAACAGGAAGCACGAACCCATCTCCAAAACCCATAGGTATATTCATTTTTATCGAGCAAGAACATGAAAGCCACTTTTAAATATGTCTTAACATGTCATTATGATTTTATACATATCTAAAGCAGGTTATATATGTAATATGTTATGTCACATTACCTGAATTTTGAAATGATGAAGTTTTAAACTTATTTCTAACATAAAGTAGGTTTCTTATTATGTAAAATCTTAAGGCTCTCACAACATCAACATTTTGCTTATGTTTTCTTTCAACCTCCTTTCTGCTAAAGGTATAAGGACTTCTTCGTTGATGTAAAGTTCATATAGCACTTGATAAAAATTTCATCCATTTGATGATTAATAAACTCAGTTCCATTATCTATAAATAGCTTTAATGGTGGTCTAAAACTAGTTTGCAGTAAGGTTAACAAAATATTTAATAGTATGAAAAAGTTTGCTTTTAGATTGCATCAGATAGGTCTATACACAAGATGAAAAACCATCAATGATAGTTAAGAAATATTGAGTTCTAGTTAAAATTTTCACTTAAGGCCTCTATAAGTAAAAATGTACTAAAATATCCTTTGAGAGATTGTGATGCTTCTAAGAAAAGGTAATCTATTTTGTTTTGCAGGTGGGTAAACTGGACAAATTTTTTTTCTATTTAAAGGTTTTGTAGTTAAGAAATATGAGATATCTTAAAATAAGAAGCATAAACCAAATCTATTGTTCTAAATAGAAGATTGTCTAATATTGACACAAGAGAACATTGAATTAGAAGGTTGTTCGCTTGCAAGAATGTCATCTTATAATCCTGAGTTAATCTAGGATGTTCTTGCCAATTAAAAGGCTATTTTTTGCTCATACATATGATTGCTGATTTATAGAATCATCTATTCTTGGTCATTGAATCTTTAGTTAACTCCAAGTATAAATGGTAGTTTTGATGAAAGATTAGTAAGGAGCATTGTCCTATTGGTTTGATTTCTTAGAACATCTAGTGCTTAAAATGGCCTTGTTTTGTATAAAGACATTTAGAATTGTGAGTGTGTTCTTAAACTAAATAATTTTAGTATTGATAGTTTTGTTAGTTTTTTTCGCTTACTAGTTGTGTAGACTTTTATCTTAATTTAATTTCACACTTTCTATTGTCTCAACTTATGATTCCTAATAAGATTCCTTGATAGTTAACTACAAGGCCGTGTGATCATTAGAGACATGGAAAATCTCAGCCTAATTTAAGAGTTGATGTTGTTTATGAAAACTATATCTCAAATGATGAAAAATATATGTTCAATAATCTCTAACCAATAGTTTCTGCAATTTAGTTAAGATAATCTCATCCAACTTTATAAAGCTTAAAGTTTGGCATATATAAAGATTTTTTTAGAACATATCTGAATGCAATTTGACATCTCTAGTATGTGTAACGGAGGTATGGTCTCCATTTGGTAAAAATATTGGTATTGGTGTTTGTAATTTGACAACTTGGTAGAGTAATTTTGAAAGTGGTGTCATATTATTGGTGGCTCCTATGTCTACAATCCATGTATGTAGGATTTTACTCAGACTTTCACAAGAATTCAAGTAGTAAGTTTTAAACATACCTCCAAATTTAAAAGCAGCAATTATAAAATTTGATTCAATGTGTTTTTTTTGCTTTTATGAGCTTCAACACCTTATTTTAGAATACATTTGTAATTAAATTATTAATATCATCATTCTTAATAAGCATAACATAACTCTCAAGCATAGCAGAACTTAACAAACAAAACTAAACTCTGAAAACTTTAGGTAAAGAATGATTGTTACATTTCTATTTCTTATGTCTCAACACTAGTGAATCTAAAAGTTTCAAAGCTGTCATTTAAAGCCATTAGGAACTTCACCCTGATCCTACTTGACAAAGTAGAAATCTTCCTAATAACATCATATATACAACTTGTACAAGTGTAGAAATCTTCCTAATAACATCATATATACATCTTGTACAAGTGAATTTAGGCATATCATCCCTGTTTTTCAACTTGTAGTAATACAATATAACAGTGAGAAATAAAAGTAGGTATAAAGAGAGAGGTGATTATAGGTGAGAAAAGGAAACACATCAATCTATTATTCGCACCTATCAGAAGCCAATTAGCACATATCACAACTTTACATTAACCAATTGACTTAGCCCTAACTGAAAGTAACCATAAATGAATTAAAAACATAATTACCTAGAGAAGAAGAACCCTTTTGAATAAGTAAAATAGATATTGCCAATTAGTGGAGAGAACACAAGGACACTAAAGTTTAACACAAATATAGGAATCATTACCCAGACCACAAAAACATAAAAGGAATACAATAAACACAGAAGACAAAGATGTTGGAGCTGCTAGAAGACGAACACAAACAAAGAAAAGATAGAGAGAAATAGTGTCATTGTTTTGGTGGATAAAACGATGTCGTTTTCATTGTTTGTATTCTTCTTCTTTTTGTCATTTTCATTATTTTTGTATTCTTCTTCTTTTTTCTACAAAAATATTTTTGTAGCAAAAGGTTTTTAACTACGAAATTTATTTTTGTTGTTGATAGTTATAGGATATAGAACACACTTATGTTTTAGTTGTGTAAAATATTTTGTAGCTAAAAACATTTCGCTAAAAAAATAAGTTCATAGTTAAAAAATTTCACCAAATCTTATTAGCTACGAAAATATTTCGTAGCTAAAAATTTTTCTCTATGAAACTAATTCAACAATTAAAAATGTCATCAAGTCTTGTTAGCTACGAATACAAAATGCAACATATTCTAAACGTAGCTAATAATTCTAAAAACCCGCGAAATATTTTAAGTTGGAGGTATTGTTTCAATAGGCTAGGCTATGATTTTGAAATTTCATCCAAGTAATAACTTTTAGCTACAAATTTCAAATCATAGCAAAAAAATGTAGCAAAAACTCATGTTTGTTGTAGTGCTATATATTGCTCCTTTTAATAACATTTGTGGTTTGAAAGTGGGAGCATTTCTTAGGAGCATTCTTAGGAGTTGTAAGAAATCCTTTAAGATTTAATTCATAAGGAGCAGGTGCATTATCAAGAGTGTAATCCATCTATGTAAGTTAGACAAATAGGAAGAAAAGTGTAGCTAAAAACAGTAAGTTGATAGTAAAAGAGTAAGCTATGGCAAGTAACAGAACCAAAATCTACTATATAACCCCTAATTCCAATTTTCAAAGGTGAAAAATATCACCTTTGGAATCTCAAGATAAAGAAATTGTTCAAGTCTTAAGAACTATGAGACTTGGTGGATAACTATTATGAAGAACTGAATTTGATAATAGCATAATCTGATTAATGGTTAAAAGAAAATCATAAAGGATGCAAAAGCTTTACTACTCTTTTAATCAACACTAGATGATGATATATTTTCCTCAATTTTAGCAATTACCACCTTCAAACAAGCATGGAAGGTTTTGAAGCAATAATATTTGGGCAACAAAAAGGTAATTGCTATTAAATTACAAACTCTTTGTCATGACTTTGAGACTACAATTATGAAAGATAAAGAATTTGCGCAAGAATCCCTTTCTAAAGTATATAGGCTTGTTAATCAAATGAAGTCTTATGGTGAAATTATGAGAAAAAACTATTGAGAGTAAGGTATTAGGGAGCTTAATCTCAAAATTTGATCATGTGTTGAGATAATTGAAGAGATTAAGGACTTATTTGCTTAAAATTTTAATGAAATGAAAAGTTCCTTATTATCCCATAAAGCTAGACTTGCTAGGTCCCATGAAAAGTCAAAGGAAAAGGCCTTCCAAGCGAAGGGAGAGTTTTAAAAGGGAAAGACAAAAATCTACAACTCATGGTAAAGGTAAAGGTGGACTTTATGGACGAGGTAATGGTGGCAGCAGAGGGTAAAGGTCAATTTGGTGAACCATGTCATTGTAACAACTCAATTTAATGCAAATATTGTAGCAAATTAGGAGATAAAGAAGATTGCTAGACTAAATAGTGAAAGGTACATAAACAAGCAAATTCCACAGAGGAGGCTGAAGAAGAGAGAGAGTTGTTCATGGTCCATTCATAGATTCAAAATGGTGTCAACAATAAAGATGTATGGTTTTTAAACTGTGAATGCTCTAACCATATATTCGAAACTAAGTCATTATTCAAAATTTTGATGAATCATAGAAAGTAAAGTCAGACTTGAGGATGAAAAACAAATGAAAGTTGAAGAAAAGATACAATTTCCATCAAAATTGTACAAAGTGATGTTAAACTTCTTTATAAAGTGCAATTTGTGCTTAGTTTAGCTCACAACTTATTGAGTATTGGACATTTAATGACTGGATGATATTATGTTTTATTTGATGGTGAATCATGTGCTATTCGCAATAAAAAAAAATCTGGCTAGAACATAGCAACTGTCTATATGACACAAAATAAAATGTTTCACATTGATGTCTCAAATGTTGTGAGTAAAGATTTAATTGTTAGGGGAAGTAACAAGGCCAATTTATGACATTGACGTTATAAGCATTTGAATATGAATGATTTATAACTTCTGAGTTACAAAGAAATGGTTATTGGTATAACAAAACATGATGAACTTGTTTTTTATGAGGGATATGTTTATGGGAAGTAGAATAGGAGGTCATTTCCTATTAGACAATCATGAAGGGCTTCTAATTGTCTTGAACTTGTGCATGCTGATTTATGTAGACTTATGAAGAAATAGTCATTTGGATGAAGTCACTATTTTTTGCTATTATAACTATAGCCATATGATTTGGATTTATTTTCTGAAATTCAAATATAAAACCTCTAAGAATTTTTTAAAATTTAAGGCACTGGTGGAAAAGCAAAGTGGTAGAAGTATAAAAACACTTCGAATTGATTGTTCTGGTGAATTCTTTTATAGTGATTTCATTATTTTTGTATGAGATTGACATTCGAAAGGAACTTATAGCACTATACACACCATATCGGAATGATATCATAGACTGAAAAAATCAAATTGTAGTGGAAATGGCTAGAAACATTTTAAAGGCAAAAGGGCTTCCAGACCAATTTTAGGGAGAAACAGCTATAATAGGAGTGTACCTCTTGAACATCTCACCAAAAAAGGCAATTTTGAGTCAACACCTTATAAAGCTTGGATAAGTAAGAAGCCTTAGGCAATCCACTGAAAAGCCTTCATTTGTATAGAATATGCTTTAGTTAATTCCTATTCCAAGCTTGATGAAAAATCATAGAAATGTATTTTCATTGTCTCCAATCGACAGCATTTTGTCTATATAATCTTATAAGTTGCAAAGTGATAATTAAGAGGGATGTTGTGTTCAATGAATAAGCAAAATTGAAGTGGAATTTTGACAAAGAATGCATGAAAAACCAAGTTATAGGAGATTTTGAAGTTAAATAACCAACAAATTTAAACCCACCAACACCTATAAGTTTAGCTCCTTTATTACTTACAAGTTCAATCCCTTCCTCACCTGGTGATAACACCACTACAAGTATTATTGTTTCAAATTCTTTAACATCCAACTTCTCTGGCAACAGTAGTGAAACACCACTAAGAAAACTCCAATCTCTCTAGGAAATTTTTAAGTCATATAATTTTGTTTTATTATTCACTAGCCTAACTTGTTTTAAATAAGCTATAGAACAACCTTAATGTCAGATTGTTATGAAAAAGGAGATGTAGGCCATTAAAACAACTTTAACATGAGAGTTGGTTGACGTTCTAGAAGGTAAGAATGTCACAGGACTTAAGTGGTTCTTTCAAACAAAGGCTAATGATAGCGAAAGCATCTAAAAACACAAAGCTTGACTTGTAGCAAAGGGATACAAGATTAAGGAATAAAATTTGTAGATTTTTTTTCCTATTGCACAATTTGGGATTATGAGAATTTTTTAGCATTGGATGCTTAGTTTGAATTACTTATGTATTAATTTGACGTGAATTCTACTTTTTTAGATGGTGATATAAAAGAGGGGGTTTATGTTTCACAACCTTCAAGCTTTGTTATTAATGGACCAAAAATTTACAGGTTAAGCTCTTTACAAATTGAAGCCATCACCGTGAGCTTACTATAGTAAGATTGATTCATTCTTTCAAGATAACGGGTTCATTAGAAGGGAAAATGAATCCACTCTTTATCTGAAGAAGAAAGGTAATGAAGATTTTTTAGTAGTTTTCTTTTATGTGGATGATATGATTTATAAGGATTTTAAGGTCCTATAAGTTAAGAAATTTTGAGATGATAGATTTGGGTATGTTGCAATTTTTTTTACTTGAGGACATGTAAAGTGTTGATGGAACTTTTATGTGTCAAAATAAATATGTTGCAGGCCATTTGAAGAAGTTTAACATGACAAATTATGAAGTGGCAGCCACATCAATGAACATAAATGGGAAACTACAATGTGAATATGGGATCAAGAAAATTAATCCAACATTATTTAAAAGTTCAGTTAGTGGTTTAAACTATCTGACACACACAAGAGCTGACATTGCTTTCTCTATTAGTGTTGTGTCCAAAATTTATGCAGTCCTATAAAACAACACCTTAGAGTAGCAAAAAAGGATCCTTCATTATGTTGCAAGGATTATGAATTTTGGTATTTTCTAAACACAGTATCAAATTTTAGATTAGTTAGTTTCACCAAAAGTGCGCTTTTTTTAATCATCACGTCTTATTAGTGACTGGGTAAGATGTGTAGATGATTGAAAAAAAAACTTTTGGCAATGTTTTAAACTTTACTTTTAGAGCAGTGACATGGAGTTTAAAAAAGAAATAAATAGTAGGGTTATCATTGTAACATTCTACCCTCGACGGGAAAGGTAGAATAGTAATTTGGCAAAGGATGAGAGTAACTGGGACTAATTAGGATTGTTCATGCATACTGGTATTTGTGCACGGTGAATTTTTGCACATGAAAACTAACTGCACATGCATTCATGACATTCCCGGTATTTAGGCCTAAATGAAATTTTTCTGTGAATAATGTAGAAATCGTGTTTGGAAAATTTATTGGAGTGAGGTTTTGTGTGTTTTAAATTTTAAGAGAATTTTAGGAATTTTTCTAGAAAATTTTTCGGACCGAAAAAATCGTCAAGTGGCGAACCGACTGGCTTTCGGTACCAAAAATTACTGTCAAATGATACTGCAATATTGGGACCATTAATTTGAACTTGGAATTAGGGCCATTGGGCTTGAATGGGTCCAAGATCCATTTGATTAGGGTTTAATGTTATGAAATCCTTTGTCTTTTCCTTCTTTTGTCTTTTTC
>JANZLC010000007.1:693710-721407 GCA_026413385.1 Erythroxylum gracilipes
TTGTTTATGTTGAGATCCCGGACGGAGGGTCCGGTGGATTTTGATGATTGTGTTATTGTTTGGAAATTTTAGAAGTGGTTATTTACCATTTGCAGGTTTTGGGTTTTTACAAAAGCAGCCGTTATGCTGCCGAAATTTTGGTAAAATGGGTTTAAAAATGAGATTTGGGATTTATATGAGTGTATAAGAAAATGATTATGAATTGAGAAATTGATTGAGGATAATTTCCAAGAAAAGGGAAATTGCATGGATTTGCATAAGTTAAAAAATGGCTTTATGAAAATGAAAAAAAAAATTAGACCGGTTTCGGATAGTTTAGTCTAAGGTTTCCATCGCTGAACGTTTAGTTTGTATAAAATACTAGTCTCGGATGTCGGATTTGTGTTCCGTTCGTTTAAGCGATTTGGTTGCTTTGATGTCCTTTGTATTCAATTCGTTTCCGTTATGTTTCCGCTTGTGATACCGATTTGTTTTTGCTTCGCTTTGATTTCCGATCTGTTCGTTCTTTTGTATTATGTAGTTCCGCTTCAGATTTTTTGTCGATACATAATTTCGAGTATTCGATTCCGCTTGCGATTTTGTTTCCACACTTCGATTTCGTATTTGTATTCCATTTTTTCGGTTAGGATTTGATTGTCGAGATCGGGTCCCAACAATACTAATCTTAAGAAGCGTGCATTTTGCATGAAATCCATTGTTTTTCTTTGTTTGTTAGAAGTTTTTAGGAATAAGTGTAGATGAAGATAAGGTTAAGACAATTATGGCTTGGCCTACACTAGGAATGTAATGAGGTAAGGAGTTTTCCTAGATTAGCAAGTTTTTATAGAAGGTTTATCAAAGACTTTAGTTTTATTGCAACACTTTTAAATGAACTTATTAAAAACATTGTGTTTAAGTGGGATGGTGTGTATGAAAAAGCTTTTAATACTTTGAAAGATAAGTTAACTAATGCACAATTTTATCAAAGCTTTTGAGGATGAATGTGATGTAAATGGAATTAGTATAAGGTTTGTTTTAATGCAAGATTTGAAACCAATTGCTTATTTTAGCGAAAGGATTAATGGGCCAATGTTAAACTATTTTACCTATGCAAGGAAATTTATGCATTAGTAAGAACTCTACAAACATAGAAACACTATTTATGGTTGAAGGAATTTATAATCCATTCTGATCATGAGAGCTTATAGCTTTTGAAATCCCAAGGTAAGCTTAATAAGAGAAATGCCAAATGGTTAGAGTTAACTGAGATTTCCTTATGTGATTAAGTACAAGAATGGAAAGGAAAATGTTGCAGGTGATGCATTGTCTAAAAGGCATGCATTGCTTACTACATTGTAAGCTAAATTACTTGGCTTTGATTTTATTAAAGATCTATATATTAATGATTATGATTTTTTTCTAAATGTAGAATGTATGTTCTAAGTTTACATATGATGAGTATTATGGGTTATGGGTTTTTTCCCTAAAAGATATTATATATATGCCTATATGTTTTTTACGTGAATTGTTAGTTAGAAAGACTCATGAAGGCATCTTAATGAGACATTTTGGAATGTAAAAGATTGCATATAGTGAAAATTTTTATTGGCCTAACATGAAACATAATGTGCAATCTACTTGTGATAAGTATTCAACTTGTAAGGAAGCAAAATATAAAGTAATGCCACACATGGTTGATATACACCTTTACCTATACCTAATCAACCTTCAATTGACATATCTATGGATTTTGTATTAAGTTTGCCTAAGACTTAAAGGGGTAAGGATAACATGTTTGTTTTTGTTAATAGGTTTAGTAAGATAACACATTTAATTACATATTCTAAAACTAATGATGCAACAAGTATTGCTGATTTGTTATTTAAGGAAATAATATGTTTGCGTAGATTGCCTAGAACGATAGTAAGTGATAAAGATGTTAAGTTCTTAAGTTATTTCTTGGTGTACTTTATGGAATAAGTTAGGAACAAAACCCTTGCTTTCTACTATTATACATCCTCAAACAGATGGACAAACTAAAGTATGTAATAAGACCCTTACCACTTTGTTACATGCTATCATTCAAAAAAACTTAAAACAATGGGAAAAAAGTTTGTTACATGTTGAATTTTCATATAATAGGTCAGCTCATTCTACTACCTTTTATTCTCCTTTTGATATTATGTACAAATTTAATCCTTTAACTCCTTTGTAATCTTACCTTTTCTTATTTATGGACATGCTAATTTGGATCGTATGTATAAGGCAGATTTTGTTAAGGATTTACATACCAAGGTTTGTGATAACATAGAGAGAAGGAATGAACAGTATATAAGGCAAGCCAATAAGGGGCATATATGGGTTGCTTTTGAGCTTAGAAATTGGGTTGAGTTCATATGCGTAAGGAGAGATTTCCTACTCAAAGGAAGTATATGTTGGGTCTTAAGGGAGATAGACCTTTTTAAGTGTTAGAGAAGATCAATGAAAATGCTTACAAACTAAATTTTCCAAGCATTATGGTAATGTGAGTGCTACTTTTAATGTTGTTGATTTCTTTTTTTTAGTATGATATAGGTAATCTAAGGAAGAATCCTTTCGAAGAGGGAGGGATTAAAGGATATATGCTTTCACCAACACTTATTTCCAATCATTCTTAAAATTGTTTGTAAGGAATAGGAGGTCAAATGACTAGGGTAAAGACCAAACACATGAACAAAGATTTGCAAGAACTAATCATAAAGATGAAAGAAAATGATGTTTTTCAAAATGAATCAAATATATTATCAAGATTACTCACTTTTCTAGTGTTGTTAAAGATGTAATATGCTTAATATATGAATAACAATTCTTAAAGAATGTTTAACAACCTAGGCCGCTTGTTTTAAGTTAAATGGAGCCTAATTTTATATTTAAGATGCATTTAAGGGCTTTAGTTCATTTTATTTCATTAATCAGCACATTTTATTATAATTGGGCTATAACTTAATTATAAAGCCTAAATTGTGTTAGTATTATTTTGTAGGTTTTTTTTTCTAGTTTCCTATTTGGCTTGTTATGGGGTTAATTTCTAATTTGAGTAAGATTCCTTAAAATTCTAGTATGATTATGATCCTTTATCATATTAAGGATATGAATTAAAATAGGATTCCTAGAGTCCTAGTTAAAGTAATATTAGTAGTTAGTGTTTGAATCCTTATTACATTCGATAAGGAACGCTTCTTTCAAATTTTAGTTTTCTTTTCCTTTTAAGATTATGGTTTTTAAAGATTTTACGCTTATAAAAGTTTGTCTTATTGATGTAATTCGTGCATCATAAAATAGAAATCAATTTGAGAGTTTTCTTTACTTTTGTGATAATTTCCTTTTTGTTTTTTTAATAAGAACTTAGTATGATATTATCAAAGAAACTTGTGGCGATCAAAATTATTATAACTTTGGTTCTAATAAGTTGATTTGGTCAAGGTCAAATTTTCTTACTTGATTTGAAGATGATCATAGAGTTCTAATTCCTTATGATTCAAGTTTTAGATGGTTTTCAACCTAAAGTTTATCAATTGTTTTGAAAATTTAAAGAATTTAATTAAATAAACTTTAACTAAGACGAAGTTATAAAGTTTAGGCACATATGACTGAAAAAGGTTACAATTAGCATCCCATGCTTATCAAGTAAAGTAAGTTTATCATAGTTCACTCCTTCATATCTGTACATACCAACTTATTCAAATAATATACCACTAAGAAATAATTATAAGTATCATCACCTTTCCCTTATAAATATCAAACACTTCTTTGATATGCCTTAACATTCAAACATTTTGGAGATCACTAGAGACTATTTATCAATCATAGAAAACATAAGTAAAGACTTTTTAGGGACATTATATAGGCTTAAAACACCTATCGAGAGGAAATATGAGGAGTAAATGAGACCCTTCAATGCTACTAGAAACAATTAATGTTCCTTGCCTCTTTTTCTTAACTTATGATTGGCATTAAAACTAGTAGAAGATCAGTTTGTTACAGAACTAACTTCCTGATGACAAGACCAAGCAAATTATGGAAGTTCCAAGAATAATCTTAGTTCCTTGTTACCATAATTATTTATTCTTTATAGGTAGCCTTCAATTTTGAATCAAGATTTGGATATAAGATAAATGTATTTGATGTGAAAATAATTGGTCCCTAGTGGACTAAACAATGATGTTGAGGAGTCTTTGTTTTTGTATAAAGGCCCTTTAAAAGATCCTTAGGTTCCTCTCCTTTCAGATATTGTATATTGCATTGTTGCGTGCAAGCTTGAAAACAATATAAACTCTATCTTTTTTTTTTCCTTTGATTCTTACAAAAATCAATAAAAGATTCATTGAATAGATCCATTGCACAATCTTTTAATTATTCCCTAAAGTACATAAGTAAAAATACATTTAAATAAGATATTGTTTATAGCTTGTAGTTCCCAATTATAAAGCACAAAATTATCATATATATTTAGGTATCTTTACCTTATTAAGGGTCTCTTTTTAATTGCAAGCCATAACATGAAGGAGGCCCTAAAACATGCCAACTGAAACCAAACTAAGGAATACCAAGAGACTATAGAAACTTAGTCCATTAACATTCTTCTGCAAGATTTATTGATGAAGCTACTAGTATGGTGTCTTTTCCATCATTTATGGTTCTCTTGATATAAAGAGAGCTAGATGATTAGGTTACTTGAGTGTACAAAATTGGATAACAATGTATAGTAAAAACATAACGCTTCATTGATAGTAGCATTATCAACAATTACACTTTAAAGAGAACAAAGTTCGTCAACTTAACTTAGTGGTCATAGAGTGGACCAATTATCATACTAAAGGATATTGAATTTCCATTTTCAACTTTGTATATAGACTCCATTTTGAACTTCAGTCTAAGTTTAGAATATGAGTCATTAACCAAGAAGTGTTATGCTTTATTTTAAGACACCAAAAGCTTTTCATCCTTATGTAATAAGCATTAATTCACTTCATCTAAAGGGAATTCTCATCTTTAAAGATTTTTTAAATTCCTTTGAGCATTTGTACTTGTTTATGATTTTTATTAGCAAGATATTGAGCCTTCCCTTATTCTTGGTCATACAAAGTTCACTCTACCTAACCCTAATTTGTAAATGGTTGTTTACATTTCCTGACCAAATGAACCTCCTTATTATATTGTCTTATTTATGTTCTTACAGAACCACATATGGCATGACTAGTATACTTTTAAGTTATTTAGCATATAATTGACCAGTTGAATCCTCTATACTAGTAATAAACTCTTATTGCACCAGTTATCAATCCTTGAGATGATTCTTTTGATAAGAGGTCTAAAGTTAGTGTAAGTTGGTTAATTGGTAGTAATTGGTATGCCAAGGTAAGTAATAATGGGGCTTTAATAGTTTTAATCTAGTGATGTAGGCTAACCAGTTTGCAATGTCATTTGTACTAAAGGAAATGATCATCTGACTCTTTTCATTATCAATGTGAGACCTGAGAGGGCTTTGAATGTGTTTAGAGCTCTCATGAGGGCACTAACTAAATTAAGGTCAGCTTTAAAGAAAGAATTAAGTCATCTATAAAGGACAAATTTGTTATCCTCAAGCTCTTACATTTAGAGTAAATTTTGATGTTTTTTTTTTCCTGACTTGTCACATTCTTAATGAGCTTAATAAGGACCTTCATACTCAAATTGAAAGGTAAGAAGATAGGGAGTCCTCTTATCTTAATCCTTTAACTCTTTTAATGAGATTAGTAGGCACCCCATTAATCAATATGTCAAAGGAAACAATGGTAATGCACTTTGTAATCCAATATACAAAAAATATGAAATCCAAGTGCTTGCATTATGTTTTATATAAAACTCCAATCAAGTGAATCAAAAGCTTTTTAAATATGAAATTTGATTGCATAATTCTTAAGTGAATGCTTCCTATTATATCTAGAGTAATGTCAAAAAGTGGGAGTATTGTTAATAGAGACATCAAAGTGAAAACGTAAAAATTAAAAAATAATTGGCCCAATCCATTAGTAGAGGTTGTGGCCTTGAAGTTTTTTAAGAAATTATATTGTCCTGACAACAAGATTAGGCTTAGGAAAAGGATGAATGAATCATATGTAGTTTGAGTTATAGTAAGAGTTGGTCGAGAGAGTAAATGTATTGGAAAGTTTAAGTTTGTAGATCGATCTAACAATTTTTATCAATTATATCATGAAAAATAAAAAATCACATATAATAATATTTTATCGATTAAGTAAATAAATAAAATATAAAGTTATGACAAAATTAAGGTTGTGAATTTCTGAGCCTTCTCAGATCCCGCGTCTTAGTGGGACTTCTATTGGGAAATTGTTGTTATTGTTATTGTTAACAAAATTAACATATAGACTTATGTGAATACACTAACTTTAAAGCAAGATTGTGCTCAATAATTAAACAACTCATTGTATTGTATTAAATACTAATTTTCGTGAAATATTTAAACAAATTAAAATAATATGTCACTTTATACATGATAAAAATTTGACAAAAGATATTTTTGTTAGAAATATTAAAATAAAGAATAGTTAGGAAACATCTCTTATTTTTTAAAAATGATTCAACAATAATTATATCTAAATTGACTATAATTAACATTTATATTCTAACTTTAAGAGGAGTGTTATAATAAGAAGTATGAGATCATTCAAAACAATTAGCTTATAATTTAAATAATTAAAAAGGTTAGAGTATTCTTCAAAATCATCAAATATTAAATAATAAAGTTAAATATTTTATATACTATAAAATTAAAATTAAAATTATTAATTTATACTTTAAATATTTATTTAAATATCTATTTAATTGTTTATTATTGTTTTAAACACAGTAAAAAAGAATAACTTGTTCAATACTAATATATCCTCTCCTTTTGTAGAATCTAAAACCCCAAAACTACCCTTCTAGTTACAATTTGGTGTTTACCCCTACTAATCCTTCTTTGAGTTGAAAGCAAGTTATGGATGATGGCACTGTTGAAACCTGGAAATTATCCTCTCCTCTTACCTTACCTTAGAAGATGGTAGATATATTCTTACTCTTGACATTTAAGTGCTGAAGGATGAAGCTAAAGCTTGGCTCTCAACCCTTGTTGGATTCTTTATGGAAAAATTCCCCCTTTTCCCACTAGTAAGAGACTAGGACTTTAAAACTTGAAAAAAAGGGGTTAATAGAGGTATAATTAACATAAGATCAATTGATACTCTTAAAATTTATTTATAATGCTAATGCAAATGAAATAATGGAAGTTGGACAATGGAATATTATGAACCAATGTATTTTCTTGCAACCCTGGAAACTTAGACTAAGTTTAAAAAGGCAACTCATGAAAAAAAATCCCTATGTGGAAATTTAAATGAGGTCCCTTTATAGTCCTGGTCAATTAAGGAGTTGAATGCCTTAGCTAGTTGCATTTGTCATCCTATTTATATGGATAAAATGACTGCCCAAAAAGGAGGGTTGGGGATGCCAATTTATTTGCTAATGTGGAGAAAGACAGATCCCTTTCAGATTCAATTCCAATAGGTAGACTTAGGGACGATGACACTTTGTATGTATCTTATAAATAGAGACCAAAACATAGCCCCCAAGGGAAAAAGTGGGTTAAGACAGGAAACAGTTTTAATAGAGGAGATTATAGAGAACTATTAAGCTTGAATCAGGAGGAGAATGACAAAACTGAAGTGGTTGAATGTTACATTGAGAACTCTAGCAACATATTTGGAGAACAAACGAAGGCTAATGGTAAAGTTAGCGAAGAAAAGCCCCTAGAAATTCACTAACACTCCCAAAATACTAGGAATCAATGGTGAGAAACCTTCTATAATAGCTTGGAAAAGAGAAGGAAAAGGCTTATGCCACCCCTGCAAATGCTCTTATTGTAGTAAAAATTGGTGAATCCAATAATTCCTTCAAATTGGTGAGTAAAAAAAGGTCTACCAGAAGTAGGAAGAGTAAGGACCCCTTTGTTTATATCTATAACTATGTCACGCAATATATAAATAGCCAGTAACTGAAGATTTTGTCAACATCAATAAAATGAACGTCATTGGGATCTTTGAAACTAAATTGTCTCAAGACAAGTTTTTTAATTTTAGCCTAAAAGGAAATTGGTGATTTTTTTTCTAACCATGAACATAAAAAATATGGTAGAATTATATTGGCTTTTGACACTAAAAGTGTTAGACTTGAAGTCTTACATGTAAGTGACCAAAACTTGGATACCAAAATCAAGTTTTTGAGTAAGGATAAAAGCTTTGAAGCTACATTTATATATGGCTCTAACTTCAATTTTAAAGGAGAATCTTATGGAGACACCTAGAAAGTATAAAATCCTCTTTACAACTTACTTAGGTTCTTTTGGGAGATTTTAATGGCATATTATATTGGTATGAAGTTGAAGGTAATGTATGCATGAGTCATCACTCTTTAGACTTCATTAAATGTCTTTATTTGAAGTAACAAATAGACATCCAGATGGTTTATAAGAAAGAAAATTTCACAGACAATGATGGATGATGATTGGTTAAATGTTTGTTTAGAAAGAAAAGCAAACTTTTTGACACCAAAAGTTTCTAACCACTCCCCCATCCTAGTACAAAATTTCCTTATCCTTAATAGAAGGAAATTCCTATTTAGATTTAATGATTTTTTGGCTGACCATTAGGAGGCAGTGACTAGGGGAATATGTAAGGGGGGTTAAAGGCTATAACTTTTACATTTGTGTCACCAAGTTGAAATTTATTAAGGAGGATTTGAAACAAATCAAATCAATGATAACTTCCAACAATTAAGCTTAAGTTGAATATGCCTAAAGGTATATAGAAAAAATTTAACATAAAATATACAATCACCTAGGGAATATATATTGAATGACACAAAAGGAAATAGCAATGTCGGTCTACCCAAAAGCCCTGCACAACCACAACTTTTTATTAAGACAAAGAACCATGGTTTTTTGGATAAAATAAGGGGATAAAGCACTAATTTTTTTATCATAATGCGATTCTAGCAAGGAAAAATACAAATAGGATTACTTGAGCCTTAAACTAGGATGGCTTACCAATCTCAATACAATCTTAGCTCAAAGAAATGGCCTACAATCACTTTAAATTAGCCTTTGGTACTAAAGTAGTAAGCAAATCTTTAACTTAACTGCTTAATTCCTTCATTAGTAATCAAATTTTCAAATGGTATTTGTCAATCCCTAGTAGCTCCTTTTGGGCCAAATGATGTGGAGGAAATGACTTTTGAAATAAACCCTATAAAGGTTTAAGGTTCGGATGAACTTAATAGAGTTTTCTAGTAAATATCTTGATCGGTGGTGAAGGAAATGATGATTAAAGCTATACTAGAAATTTTTTATACAGGAAAATGTTGAGGGAGATAAATAAAACTTTTATATGCCTTGTCCCTAAGACCCTGAATCCTACAAACTTTGGGGAGTTCAAACCAACTTCTTGTTATAACTTTCTCTATAAGATTATAGCTAAACTACTGGCTAAAAGAATGAAGAAGGCTTGAGTACCATAATCAATTCAGCCAAAGCAACCTTTTTTAATAGCAATATAGGGGACAATGTCCTCATTGTATAGAACCTCTTCAAGGGATGTTCCAAAAGGATCATCTCAAGGAATTATGTCATCAAGTTTGTCCTGAACAATGCCTATAATTTTATTAGTTGGCTTTTCATTGAGCAAGTCTTATAAGTATTCAACTTCCTAGATAAATTCAGCAAATGGCTAAGCATGGGTTACTTTACTGCTTATTTTATTCTAGTTAATGGTGAACCTTTAAGAATGTTCAAGTGACCAAAAGGTATCAAGCAAAGAGACCCCTTATCCTTTTACCTTTTTTGTGTATATATAGAGGTTTTAACTAGATTTATAGACCATAAAATAACCTCCTTTCAATACCACTCAAAATGCAAAGCATTAAAGATTTCCCACTTTCTTGTCATGAATGAAATCTTGCTGCTCTCTAAAGCTCATGACAATTTAGTACAAAATCTTATGTTGTCCTTTTAAATTTTCAATCAACCTTCAAGCTTTAGCATAAATAATAAAAAAATCCACATACTCATTTCTAAAATTGCAAAACATCTTTCTTATTAGCTCACAACTATCTTTGGCCTATAAGTTAAGTAATATCCCATAAAATATTTGGGACTCCCCATAAAAACTAGAATACTACTATATATAGAGTGTTTACCTTTTTTAGATAGGGTGCATAAAGAATTTCAAACTGGAATAATTAGTATTTATCACCAGCTGATAGAGTAACACTAGTTCAGGCAGTTTTGAACTCTTTATATCTTTATTAGTGCTTGCACTTTTTCCGAGCTAAAGGAGTGGTGAAAAGTTTAGAGAAATTATTAAGAAGATTCATATGGAAGGGTTGCATAGAGGGTAAATTCATGACAAAAGTATAATGGAAGGAAGTATATATGCCACATAATAGAGGGTCTTTGTATAGTACTAATGGGAAAAATGATTTAGAGTATTATTACGGACAAAGCATATCTATGGTCAAAATGGATCAACAAATACTATATAAGGGGGAGATGCTTATGGGAAATATAATACTTCAAAGGTCAACCTTACTTTTTTGACCATTTGAAACTTAAAGAAGCAATGTTAAGGTATGTTATATGAAAGGTGGGAAATGGGAATAATGCTTCACTAAATTTTGACAATTAGAGCAAGGTGGGTGCTATAAATGCACATTGAAAATGTCTGAGTAGAATAAACTATTGAAAATGTTTGAGTAGAATAAACTATCTACCCAAGGACATTAAAGTTAAAGTGTAGATTTTAGACAATTAATAGGATAATGCTCCAAGGGAGCTCACTTAAATACTTCCTAATTACATTCCAAATAGCTCCAAGAAGGACTTTATATTTGGACTTCGAATAGCTCGAGGATTTTTACCAACAAGTCCTTTAAAGCTCATAGTTGTTGGAATGACGGAGTTTCCTAAAACAAACTAGTATGGAACAACAACATTCCTCCTATGATGTCGTATCACTTATAGCTTATGTTCAAAGGAAGGTGCTCTTCACTAGACAAGATGTCCTACTTATATGTAACGTACTTACCAATTATATAAACAAGACCATGAATCACTAGAACATCTCTATTTTATATGTAATTACTCTAAATGAATTTAGGAAGTAGTCCTCATCATTAATCAAATAGCAATTAACTCCTACAACTAAAGCCACTTTATTGTATGACTAAATTCCTTCAAAAGACATAACAGTGGGGATAAGACTATATTCTTACTGGTGTTTAGGACTACACTATGCAAAATATGGAATGAGAGGATTTAGAGGGCTTTCAAAAGAGAATCTCAACCAAATTTTATAATCAAAAATGAGATTTTCGTGAGAATAAGGGAACTCATCCTCGTGAACAACAATACTAGACAGTGTAAACTATAATGGTAAGGGTTTGGGCCCTTTTATTCAATATATTATTTTATTTACTTTAAAAACAAATCATGTATCATTCATAAAAATAAAAAAATTATAAACTTTATAATAACTTAAATTCAAATAAATGATGTTTGAATGAGATCAATATATTTAATTAAATTAAAAGCTCTCCTTATTTTATTTAATCTCCATAAAAATATAAATAAGGATTAAAAATTGATTGTTCTAAACAAAAACATTTATAATTAAAAAAATTAACATTTGCTCTAATTGCATTATTATTTTTATTGAAAACAACCTCTCTACTAATTAGCGGTAAGACTGCGTATACTAGACCTCCGCATTTAGTGAGATTTTACTAAGTCAGTATTGTTGTTGTTGTTGAATTATTATTTTGATTGAGCTAAGAATAATGTTTAAAAGTGAAAATAAAAGAAATAAATCTTAATTACTAATTGACAATATGTAACTATGTTTATATTTGTACTTATGCTTTTACATGTAGGTACACCATTTTATTCATTTTTATACTTATTCCTAACAAAATTGAATGTAATTAGTATTTACACATAGAAATATCGGTTAAATCCAATTATTTATATGATTTCTTTGATTGAATGGAGTTGCTTTTCTTTTTCACTACTAATTTGGCAATCAAAGTACAATTGATAATGGAAGGAAGGAATGGGAAGAAAAAAGCGATACATGGGGTAGGTCAATGTAGTGTTTTGGTTTTTGACAGAAGAGAAGAGAGAGCCGTTGGAAGGACATTTGAAAACGAAGAAGGACGCATCTAATCGAACTCAGTAAAGATTAATGCATAAAGACGAATGTCTTTGTCTGTCAATATAAAGATATTATGAATGGGGACTCAGACTCAGACTCAGAACTGAGCAACAAACAAATAAATATTAATTAAACAGTAACGGTCGTTATCCTTTCTCAAGCAAACGGCTCTATTTTTTTTTTTTTGAAGCGAGTGAGTGAGTGAGTGAGGTCAGCCCGCGTCTTACTCTAAATTTTGAAATGTCTTTTAAAAAAGCTTTTCTTCTTTTCTCGGTAAACGAGCTCTTCTTTCTGTTCTTCTGCCTCCCTCTCGCCTCTATTTTTGAACTCATTTCCAATCTTTTTCTGTTTTTCAAACCCATCTCTTATGAATCCAATCACACTTCTCTAATAGAATAGATCCTGATCCATCCTTCTTCCAAGTCAATGGGTACTTGTCTGAGCAAGAAAACTACTTCTTCTCCTTTGAAACAACCCACACCACTACCACTACCACAACCAAACCACGTCGTAGTAGTACATCCAGTCAAGTCTTGTAAAAATGACACGGTCGATAAGGTGGAGGATAAGGAGCAGACGAAGAAGAAGATGGTGCTTGAGGAAGCAGATCCTAGAGGAGTTGAAGCACCCGGAAAAGTGGAAGGAGGAGATGAGAGGGTGGTGAAGAAGAAGGAGGTGTTTGTAATCAAACACAGGAAGAGCCATGACAGAGAAAGAAGTGCGGAAGTGGAAGAGAGTGGGGGTCATGATAAAATGGATGACATGGGGAAAGTGAGGACAACGGAGGACGAGGTGGAGGACGAGGTGGACGCCATTCTCATCCAGTGTGGAAGGCTCAGCCGCAGCAACTCCTCTGGTGCCGGAAAGACTATTTCTTCTTCTGGTAGGAAGTACAGTGGTTCCAAAAGGAGTTTCGATTTCGACCAAGAAGGCAGCGACCTTGCAGCTGCTGGTGATGACGATGATGTTACGGATGAGAAGAGGCAGCACCGCCAGCGCAACCGTCAACGACAATCTCCTCAGGGAAGGAGGCGGACGCGGACACCCAGTAGGGAAAGAGAGCAGAATCAGCGATCAGGAAGCAGAGAGAGAGGTAATGGAAGACGTGTGAGTAGATCACCCGGTCGGAGGTCCGAAGGAGCAACCACAACCGCTACTCCAATTATGACTAGTAATAACGCTAGTGAAAGTCATAACGTTGCTTCAGGCAGTGTGAAAAGACCAGCCAAGATGGTATCTGTTCCTCCAACTGTCTCGTCCCTGGCGATGGATAAGAGCAATGAATCACAAGCAGCAGTGGCTGGTTCAAGCTCAAACACTATCAAACGTATATCTGTGAAAAGAGGTGTTGAGGCCGCGGGCCATAGAAGTTCCGCGTCCCCACGTTCTCAATCTCCTGCTAGACCGATTGCTAATGGCAGCAGCAACAATCAGCAGCCTTCGCTTAGCAGGAGCTCATCTAGGAAAGCTGAACATTCTCCCTACAGGAGAAACCCATTGACTGATATTGACACCAACGTTCTCCCACCACCCACTGCCAACAAGCCTACAGGGACCAACAACTCACTAACCAAAGCCAAGGATGTTCAGCCTCAGGTATATATTTCATGCTTCCATTATTATTGCAAACTCAGGAGATGTCAAATTTTATGTCTTTTGAATTCGGATGCAGAAAGCAAGTTATGAGACGGCCAACAGAGCCATTACTAATTCCACCAAGGTTGCCAAGGAACAGCCCACGGAAGAATTTAATGCCGTTTTGACCACCACTGTCGTACCCGAAAGCTTGAATCCTCACAGCTCATCAAGAAGCAGGTCTGCTAGGCAATCTCGGGACCTGGACTTCAATCCTGAAGCTTTATTGAACCCACCACCATCTTCCTACACTGCACTTTTGCTTCAAGATATCCACAATTTCCACCAAAAGAACAACACAAACACCCCTTCTTTCTCACTTCCACCATGCGTTTCCAAGGCTTGCTCTATCCTCGAAGCCGTTGCAGACCTTAACTCCAGCACAAGCTCAAATCTTTCAGACCCCAAAACTTCTGATGACAAAAGAAGCCATGTTGCAGCAGTTGCAAATCTTGTTGGAAAGAAAGTGTCAGAGGTCAAAGAACCATTTGTAGAATCCGAAATACTTTCAAGTGATGATATAATGGAGCCTAGCTTTCACAAATATGTGACAGTGAGGAGGGGTGGCACCACCTTATGTGGTGGCGAAGATATGGATGGCCAAGAATCCTCTGGCAGCAATAGCTTTGTGGGCTGCAGCCAACAGCAATGGGGTGTTTCTGCCTCCTCGTGGGAACCCAATTCTGCAGATTCAACAGATCGTTGGACTTCCAGATCTAATCACAAAGAGGATGATGAGAAGAGTCCACTGGGACTCCAAAGGCATACAACACCTGAACCGGGCCGCAATATGGAGGAAGCCAGGAGAGGATTCAGTGGGCAAAGGACAGGAATTGGACGTGGAAGAGTTGGCACTGCAAGAAATGTCCAAGCGTCTCCTGTTGTTGTTGCAGCAAGTGGTTCAACCTAAGTCGTCCTCTAGCCGACTTACAGAGATGTGATTGTTGTTTCTACTCAGCTCAAGTTTTCAGTTGTGTACATCTTGGATTGTTGGAAGTTGCAAACTTACAACTAATTGTTCTGGATTTCGGTTGATTGAAAGAAATTCATTTTTCTCATCTTCTTTTCCATGTTAATTTTTTGTTTCCTAATCTTTCTTCCAAATTCCAATCATTAGTCATTAAATAAAATGATAGCTCAATTTCATCCTTACAGGTAAAAAGCCCTTTTTCATGTTTTTCTTTTTCAGTTCTCTGACGGACTTGCAACTGAAGTTGTTTAGAAATATGTGAATCAAGTAATGTTCTTTGTTAATAGGTAGTGACTCTTCTCTTTCACAAACATTGTTTGATTATAATGGAGCCACCATCCATTCTTCCACTGTTAAAACAGAAAAATTCAAGCTCTTCTCATTTCAAAGTTCTGGAATGAAGCGCTTTTCAAGCTTTAAGTTTCTACTAAAGGAGCAAGCAACAGGAACAGGTCTTGACAAATTATCACGACGCCATTACAATTATTCCAAAACTTTCCTGCATTACAAAGCCAATCTAAGCAACTTACAAGACAATTAGAGCAGGCTATTTTGAAAAATTCATGAAGCAGTAGCTCATTCAGTTTTAATTTAAACCTTAGCCATCACAGAAGTCCAACTATGTGTCCAAATGTTTGCAGAACTAAATCCTTTAGCCCTTCATGGAGGTTGCTTTCACTCTTACAGATGGAACAACAGATCCACCGAAACTGAGAACCCAACATGTAGGCAATAATTGATACAAATCCAAGATACACTGGTTCCAAGCATAAGAAGTCCTAACATAGAAGCTACTTGAGGAAATGACTGAATGCTTGACCAACTTCACCCTGACATCACTCAACCATTTCAAGTCACATTCATAGATTATAGATACATGATAACTTCTGAAGATAGCAATATAGGATTTCAGTGATTCCTAACCATATTAGCAATCCATGGCTAAAGTTTCATGCTTATACTTCTCTTGTCAACTTGATTCTTGAATTCATTAGACGTATACTATTACTGCTCTCAGTACAGAAGCATGACACCAGAATCAAAAGATGAACTCTATGATGTCTGCTTAGCTTATTTATGGACCAAAACTGATCACTGTTTCACTCAATACTGTTGCGGTAATTAACCATGTATATTGCAGCCACAGTAACAGAAGCCCCAACCAGTTGCACGGGTGAGAAGGTCTCACTAAGATATAAAAACCTGGAATTAGAAATATGAATATTAGCAATGCACTATTTACAAGCTGTAGCTGCCATAACAGACCAGACGGTTTGTGTTTGAAGCATCTTACCCAAAGATTGAAGCAAACATGGGGGTTAGAAAGGTAAGGGAACTAAGCATCGTTAAGCTTCCTGAAAAATTAACTATCCAAATTAGTTTGAAAAATAAATCTAAAGTTAAACTCGAAGTATCGTGTACAGCAGAACAGGGAGTATGAAAAAGTCGATAGATTAAGAAAGGAAGACAAGCAAAAAAGGGAAAAATTCAAAATTGAATTTCAGTAGGCTCAACCTTTTGTTGCATTGTAAAAGTAAATCCCATAACTGATGGCACTACCAAAAATTGATGTATATAGGAGGGCCAATATATCAGTTGTTGTAAGCTCCTTAAGACTTCCCTCAAAAGCAGGATCATGATTGAGAAAGGAGATAAGCAAAAGAGGAAGACCTCCGACAACCATGTGCTGCAACGAGAATTGCAAGAGAGACGTTATGCCATTCCTTTGCTTGGCTTAAATTCATCAGAATACAGAATAAGTTAATTAAAAGTAAAACAAAATTCAAAGACCAAAATCCACAGTAGTGTTGGACACAGGAACATGTATTGAAGTTGAGTACAATAATTTGTGATTCGCAATCCATTTAAAGCCTCCAAAGAGTAAAGCCACTACCACTTAGATTACAGAGAGATAGAGAAGAGAAATGTTTAGTAATGATAATAGGTTATGAGTTCTGAGAGGAATTGAAGAGACAATCACTGTACCAACCAAGTTTCAATTACCAATTCATCAGCTGTCTCTTTACTACCACGATAGAATAGGTCTGCTCATAAGAGATAAATCTTGGATGGATGTCATGGATTAGGATAGCCTACCCATCCAGTTGCCATTACAGGATCAGAGTACTTTGTAACCCAGCGAACCATGACCGTACCAACTGCCATGCTCTGAGCTGCAAGAAGCATCCACCATTCTCCGCTTCCCCATAGAGAAAAATTTTTGTCATCAAAAGTCAATGTTGGTACCTAGAACGGCAAGTATATCCCTAGTTGCAATCAGACGCAAATAATTGTTAACCAATAATATATTTTCACTTGCATAGTAGCCACTAAGCTGTAAATTGATTATACTCCCTCAAGAACAGAACAGAAGCAGCAAATACTTGTAAGCATCTGAGTCTAATAGAATTCCTGATTGATAAAGCTACCAATAATGCTCCAAGAAGGACAATATTCAAGGGGATCTGTAGTTTTATCATCTGATTAAACAAACATTTTCCTTTTGTATTATATTGACAAAGTCTACTTCACAAGTGTGACAAACATGAGATCTACCACATTTTTTTATTATTTAACCAAAACTAGTGAGGTGTTTTAAGACGTTGAAATGAAATCATAGCATCCAAATATCGATCACTGAAATATGAAGGCTGAAGAGATTATTTTGAGTAGTTACCTCAAGAAGTACAAGTCCTATCACACCAAGAACAAGTCCTGCAACTCCAACAAACCCGATGGACTCACCAAATAATAATGCTGCAAGTATTGCAACTGTCAAGGGTTGCGAATCAATTATAACCTGCAGTAAACAGAAAACATAAATTCTCATTAGTTTGAAGACTCACCAAAATAAATTTCTATATTCAAATGAACCATTCTTGTATCTCTTTCTCTCCGATAAAGTACCAGCTCTACTTTTTAGGGGTGAACTGAGTTGATAGCAAGATATTCACTTCCAAGATAAAATTGAGTTTCTTCTCTTTAGACTTTTAATTCAACGCTTCTTTCCTGACTGACTATGGTACTCGTTATTGGACCAATTACTTTCCAAAATTCAACAGTTGTGTTGATTGATATATTGGCCCAAGTACCCTTATTCCCACGTGAAAAGAAACTAAGATGAAGTTGAAGTTGAAGTTGAATTCCGGTTAACGTGTGTAAAGAAGCAAACATACACTGCCCAAACCTGCTGTTGTCCTCTGCAAGCCTTCCGCAAGAAACCCCTGTGATTTTCACACAAAAAAAAGAGAGAGCATACTTTAAACACAATTTCAGATGGAAATCAACATATATATATATGTTTATCTGTAGAGAAGAACAAGAACAGATAATGGAAGCTTGTGGCGTACCTGAAAGAAGGTAGCGTCAACAAGGGCAAAGAGAAAGATGGAAAGCCAAGCAGTGAAACCAGAGGGCATAGGCCTGCCATTGGAGATAGCAAATGCAACCAAAAGGAAACCAGCAGGAATTAGACGAAAAGAGGCCACAAAGAAAGGGCCTACCATTGGCAACACCTCCTTCATAGCCACCATTGCAGTTCCCCAAAAGAAGAATGGACTCACCAACACTCCAGCCTCCATTGCCCTTTTCAGTACATCCAATTCCACTGCATCTTTAGCATCCTCTTCTTCTTCTTCTTTTTGTTTAAGACTGCCATTACTAAACGCCGCTGAACCTTCTGTTTCAGAAGAGACAACACACTCGACATCCAAGCCCGTCCCGACGCAATCAATAAGATCCTGTTGATCAGTGGCGGCGGTCGATGATTCTTCCGTGTTTCTACTGCTAGTGGTGCAATTGGCAATAAGGAAGTCGCCCCTCCTTCCTTTACGATGATAAGAAGAAGTAGAAGAAGAGAGCGATGCATAGAAGTTGAAAGCATTCCCGTTACGGGTCGTTTCCTGACATGAATTATGAACAACATGTAAACCATTTCGCAAAGAAGAAGCAAAAGAAGTGGTCTTCATAGAATTAAGAAGTTGGGAAGTTGGTGCAGAGCAGGATAAACAAGGGGAAGACATCATTCCCCTCATCACCTTACTAAAGTTTATGTTATGTTAGTTCTTCAGGCTCGCATAGAGAGACATCTTCAATATCAGAATAACCGGTGGTGAACTGAAGCCCACGTCAACTTAAAAGTGTCTTGTCCCCTGTCTCCCTCCCTCTCTCTCTCTCTCTCTCTCTCTCAATCAGACAATTATTAAATATATCTATTATAAATTATAATACACAATTTTCATTATACGATTGAAAAAATTAATCAGATATGTATACATATCTGATTATATCTGATGTGATAAGGACCAAGTACTGTTACTAACAAATTTTATATTATTTAATCTAAAAAATAAATAATTTATTTAAAATAGATAGGATTAACTAAACTAAAAATACTAGTACAAAATAACAAAACCAAAGTAAAAAATGAGAAAGAAACAACCAATTAATAATTAAGAACCTTTGTGGAGAATATCTTAAAACCTTTATGTCTATATTTATCTTGATTTAATGATTAACCCTAAGAATACATTAATTCATTTTATGAATTCCTATTTTAGATTTGATTCTAATTTAGAAGATTTATAAGGTCTTATCTTTACGATGTCATGTTTATGATTCATGTCATAATCTATTCATACATATGATTTCTCAATTCCTATATATAAATATGAAATTGGTTTAAAACACTAGCATATTTTAATTTAACATAAGGTATAACTATGAATTACTTGCAAGAAAACTTAGGTCTTTTATTAATTCAAAGAATCAATTCAACACATAGTTATAAATATGATATAAGTTACATTGAGTACCAAATCTTATAAAAACCATCAAAGTTTAAGCAAAATGCTTTCCAAATCATGCTAAGAACATAAACCTTAGAGAACTCAAAGTCAAGGTGGAAAATTATGAGATATGCCTTGAGTTTTGGGGGAAGTAGAATTTTAGTAACCTTAGGCATATATGGAAATAGAAGTGCACTGACATTAGCCATAGAGGTTCACCGGCCTTAGGCTTCTATAAAAATAAAACTTCACTGTACTTAAAAGACTTCTTACATGTAACCCTATTAGCAAATATACTTTGGTTTTTATGAGTGTTATGCATGTCTATGATATTTAGTTTTGTGTTATTGATAATTATGTTTTTATTGTCAAAGTCCACAAAAGAAGGTTCAGATTGTAATTAGAGAACCATCTAAACTAATATGATGAATTAAAAGCTTGGTCCTTTAGCAGAATTTAAACACCGTGAATGCAAAAGCTTTTCAACCAACCCATTTATCCACCAGTGGGATGTGAATTTTAATAACATGTCAATCTGGCAAACTATAACTATAACTCCCACCAAAGAGCATAACTGACATCTTCACTCAATAACCAAACTGGCCACTTTATCAACAACTGCTACTCCACAAGAGACACAATGCAACATTTTTCCCCTCACCATGGTTATGGCAACTCCGGTGTACAGTACAGAATCAAAATCACAACACATCTGTACAAGCTAAATCAACCACGAATAAGGAGCCCTCGAAGGGAACCAGCCACCCCCCGCTTTCTTCCCTGCAAAATTCGAGACCCAGTGAGTTTGTCTGGAAAATTTTCCCACTTTATGTAATAACTACATTGCAACCCAGTGAAGTTCTGCCAAATTAGGGAAGTTTATTACCTTCTCGTTGTTAAATAAGTCCTCTGCAATTGCTTCCATTTGCTTTCGCTTCTTCTCTTCTTTCACAGACTCAAGCACCTTGTCAGTCTCGCAATCAGAGTCTCTAACCCAAAAAAAAAACACAAATTTATAGCAAACAAGACGTTCAGAAAGCAATGAAACAACATTCTGTGTTAAGGAGAAAGGATCTGACTTGTACGGATATTTGGAGAATGGAACCAAATTGTTGAAGCTATTCCCTGACTGAGTATTTCTCTGTGAAAGGACAACACATGAGCTTGGCATAAATCAGAAACAGTATTTGTAAAAGCAAAAAGGCAGATAAAGAAAAGGTAATTCCACAGACAATTGTTAAAATAAAGCAAAAAGAAAGGAAATAGCTGCAACATATTTTTTCTTTTCAGACTTCAAGAGGAAAAATCTAAATCCGACTCTCAATGTGATTTTAACTGCATAAAGGGCAATAAATTAACCTGCAACTAATGGCATCGTCCAACTACTGTAAGGTTATTCAAACCCAACATGGCGTGCTACCATTTGTTAAAATTTATATCACCTCAACCAACAAACAATGACAGAATAGGAGTTGATAGACATAAATTAAGAGGGAGGAATGACAGAAAGTTTTTAACTCCTGCTGCAAATAACTACATATAGTCCAAAACAAAGAGCCAAATGGATCATTATGAAGGAAAACGCTTAAGGTAGCAGCAACAGGGAAGAAAAATACCAATACCTTTCTGAAGCGTTTAAAATTCATGACTCCAATATTTGAAGTAGAACAAATTGGAAAAGGTAAACTCAAATCCTTGGTGATTAGATCTTGGCTGTAAATGACATCACAGTTTCCACTTTCAGACTCGTTATTCTTCTCCAATTTTGCTCTCATGCCACCATCATTGTCCACATTTCTCACAGGACACCTATTCTCTGATTTAACAGGAAGGTCCATGGATGCCCCTACATTGTTTGTGCACCTGGGAGCTTGTATGCCAATATCAGCATGGGCACGAGTTGATGTTGCTGTTTCTAGCTCTGCATCAGAATCTGCTACCACTGTCTCATCTGTGGAGCATGATGATGAAACAGCCACTGGAAGATAACAAATAAGAGGCCAAATCATCTTGATATGATCAAGAAACGTTTAATATGATCATATTCCGTGGAGTTACCATTTCATTTACAAATTAAACGAAGAATGATAAATCCAATGTTGTTGAAGAAACATTTCAATCAACTTTGGGAGAGAATTAAAACCATGGGTAACCATCCTAAGGCCATTGTTGCACTAAGAACACAATCGATTTTTCTTTTTAAGGAAAAGATTAAAAACACAAAAAGGGATGTTAAGATCCCTTAGTATTCAAGACATTAAAAGCCAAAGGTGACTTGGGTAGAGGAAACCAAAGTAGCAAGATATGTATCCTGCTAATAGAACTGTCTGGTACAGTTTTTGAAAACACTATCGATTGAAAGAGCAACCATGAAAAGAATAAATACTTACCACACGGAGATGTCAATATAGATGAATCCAGGCATCCAGATAATACAGCACATAATAAATCTGCCTCATTAACTCTAGATAATGAACTCCATTTGCTGAAGTGATTAAGCTTACTCACTGATCCACTAGGTATAACACACACCATCTGGCCGTTTCCTCCATAATCCAAACCCTAGATGAAATGATTAAAAGGATATCAAAATCTATTGTACACAAAATATAGACATCACCATGCCTAAGAGATCCAATCAAATTCTGCAGTCCATGACATATGCTTTGATATATTTCATACCAGAAGCAGCAGAGAACACATGAAAAGTGTGAAACCCAAACCAAGGAACAAAATCAAACTGCATATGGATTAAAGACATATAAAACGACATTTTGGATACAGAAAATATCTTTATATTGCATCATGGAAAATTATAATCAAGATTTCTTAACTTAAAACAAAAACACCATATCTACTAAAATTGCCACGAGTTATTACGAAACTTATACCACGATTAAGTGTACAGCATTACAGTTACAGTGATAGAAAAGAAGACGCAGGCCCAAGACCATTTCAAGTATATTCTAGAAGGAATAAAGGTGCAGAGGGAAAAGGACAGCAATCGGTTATGTGACAAAAAGGACAGAAGGACAAGCAATCGGTTATAGGGGAAAGGTTGTAAGAGGTATATAAGGGGGGTAGTTATGACAGATGGGGGTAGCAATCAAGTATAGACTTATTGGGCAGAATTTTCTCTGCAGCGGGATACTATCCTGGGGGCTGTTCGCAGTCATTGTCTTCTTTTATTTTCAGCTTGGGACTCTGTTACTAATTGAGCTGTATTGGTTATTGGGTGTTAACAATTTCCAGTTACAGAAGTAATATATTTTACGTTCATCTCCTTCAATCTATTTGTTTGTGTTCTTTACTCTACCAAATTGGTCCGACCTGCCGGATGCCAAAAACGAGAATGGAGGGACGTATTGAAGAGGTAGAGAGGAACATGACACAGGCGCAAACAAAAATGAACACCATGGAAGAAGCACTTATAGCTTTACGTCTAGAACAAGAGCAGAGATTTACCAGGCTGGAAAACATGATTTCTTCTTTGATAAAAGGGAAGGCTGTTGCCGATAGCAGTGATGTTTCCACCCATTCGACCCCCACTCCACCATCGGGCAACACCTCTGCTGTCAGACCTTCAGCTCAACCTCTTCATTTTGATAACACAACTCTTGTACCAAAGAAGGTTGACATGCCCACTTTTGATGGGACTGATCTTGTAGGTTGGCTGGCGAGAGCAGAACAATATTTTGAAATCCACAATACCCAAGATGAGCTCAAAGTCTCCTTGGCACTAGTGAGTATGGATGGGGCGCCTCTCCATTGGCTTCGGTGGTTACGCCAACGCAATCCAACTCTGATCTGGGAACAGCTGAAGATCGAAATAGTTCAACGTTATGGCGGTGACATCTCTGAAAATCCATACGAATACCTTGCAGCAGTAAAGCAACTGGGTACTGTTGCAGAGTATATCGATGATTTTGTGGCTAGAGCTACACAAGTACCGGATATGACAGATTCACAGTGTTTGGGGTATTTCCTCAATGGGTTAAAGGAGGAAATACGAGTGCGACTCCGTTCGCATGATACCATAGATCTCTATCGCACCATGAAGCTAACAAGGGAAATCGAAAGGGAACTCTTGCACTCTGCCAGAATAAAAAACCCATATCGTTCTAACTCCAGTGATGTGACAGGGATGACCCACCATGGGCTGGGGCCTAAGCCCACCCATTATCGACCCGCTCCTTTCCCTTTTCAAAACCAGAAACGTGACAGCCTCCTCCCTAAACCTCCAGATAAAACTTCCGAATCCCTTCATCGCCCACCATCCCTGCCGGCGTTGCCGGCACCCCTACAACAAAAACCATTCCCACTGCAAACACGACAACGAGGCACCCGACATTATTCCCATCAAGAATACCAAGACTTACGGGCAAAAGGGCTTTGCTTCCGATGTAAGCAACCCTATACACCACTGCATGAGTGTCCTAGCAAATCCTTTAGAGCGCTGATTGGCGGAGAAGATGAGTTCATAACTGAAGAAGGAAATCTAGCAGAACTTGAAGGCGCTGATAATCAAGCCTTACCACTAGATTTGGATGAGGCTCATTTTTCTGAACTGGAATTGCCGATGTATTCGATTGGGGGCATCCATCGTCCTCGCACCATGAAGTTTCAAGGAAAAATAGCGGGGCACAACATCATTATCATGGTGGATAGTGGGGCTAGCCACAACTTTATTTCCAACCTCTTGGTGGGACGTCTAACTCTGGACGTTACTCCTACCAGCCCATTCTCAGTCCGTTTGGGTAATGGGCATAAGGTGCGCACCTCTGGGATCTGTGCCGGCTTGAATCTGGGGTTGGGTAACTTCAATATCACAGTGGACTGCTATGTTTTTCCTCTCAGTGGGGTTGACGTTATTCTGGGAGTTGCTTGGTTAGAAACTTTGGGTGACGTCCGCGTTAATTGGGGCAAGATGACTATGCAATTCCATTGGCAGAAGGAGCTAGTTTTATTACAGGGTGACCCCTCTCTCAGCAGGATCCCAACATCTTTACAGGCTCTGCGTAAGATAACAGGAGTGGAATTTTCGGCTCTTCTATGGGGTATTGAGTCAACTGATGCGTCCTTGAATGTGAAGGACAACCTCTCCCACGAACAACATAATTCTATTCAAGACCTCCTAGCTGAATTTGGTGATATTTTTGTGGATGTTCCGTCTTTGCCGCCCCACCGCCAAGCTGATCATCAAATTCCTCTGCAGCCTGGTGTTGGTCCAATTAGCGTTCGCCCTTACCGCTATGGACACATGCAAAAAGATGAAATCGAAAGGCTGGTCACTGAGATGCTTTCTGCTGGTATAATCCGCCAGAGTAGTAGCCCCTTCTCTAGCCCGGTATTGTTGGTTAAGAAGAAGGATGGAAGCTGGCGATTCTGTGTGGACTACCGTCAATTGAACCAAGCCACCATTCCCAACAAGTATCCTATTCCGGTGATTCAAGAACTGTTAGATGAGCTCCATGGTGCTCAATACTTTACTAAACTTGATTTAAAATCAGGCTATCATCAGATTCGGGTGGCTACTCCTGATATTCACAAGACGGCTTTCAGAACACATTCAGGCCACTACGAATTTCTTGTTATGCCATTTGGCCTAATGAATGCTCCGGCAACCTTCCAAGCAGTGATGAATGATATCTTTCGCCAATTCCTTCGGAAATTTGTCTTGGTCTTCTTCGACGATATACTAGTATATAGCAGTAATTGGACAGCCCATTTGTCTCACTTGCGTACTGTGCTGGAGCTACTTCGCCAGAACCAGTTGCATCTTAATCGAAGGAAGTGCTTATTTGGGAAACAATCTGTTGAGTATCTGGGACACGTTATCTCAGCTAGCGGAGTGGAAATGGACCCATCTAAAGTCTCTTCCATTATCAGATGGCCGACACCTAGATCAGTGAAAGCGGTGAGAGGGTTTTTGGGTTTGACGGGATATTACCGCCGCTTTATCAGGAACTATGGTCAGCTAGCTAAGCCCCTCACAGCGCTTCTTCGAAAAGACGCCCAACACCCATTTTCTTGGTCTCCCTCGGCTCAACACTCTTTCGATAATTTGAAACAAGCTATAATTTCTTCACCAGTACTTGCCATGCCTAACTTCACCCAACAATTTATAGTGGAATGTGACGCTTCGGGGACAGGGATAGGAGCTGTCCTTATGCAACAAAATAGACCGATTGCCTTCTTTAGTAAAGCTTTATCCGAGAGAGCAGCTGGTCGCTCGGCCTATGAAAATGAACTCATGGCTTTGGTTCTTGCTATCCAACATTGGCGTCCCTACTTGATGGGCCGAAGCTTTATTATTCGAACAGATCAACGGAGTTTAAAACATCTATTAGAGCAGCAAGCCACTACACCCGCCCAACAGTATTGGCTCTCCAAGTTGTTGGGATATAATTTTCTGATTGAATACAAACCAGGCCGCACCAATAGAGCAGCTGACGCCCTTTCCCGCCGTGAGGAGGAATCTGAAATTTTGGTTTTGACGGGACCACTTTGGGCGGACTGGGCTGAGATCACTAAAGAGGTTCAGGCTGATGCATTTTTGGGTTCTGTTATACAGGATTTACAAATGGCTACCAGGGAGCATCCAAATTTTTCTTTAGTTCATAATCGGTTGTATTATAAAGGGCGGTTGGCAATTCCATCTACTTCCTCTTGGGTCCCTAAACTGATTTCTGAATTTCATGCTACTCCAACAGGTGGGCACTCTGGGGCTTATCGCACTTATCGACGAATCGCCGCAAATTTCTACTGGAAGGGGATGATGGGGACAGTTCAGAAATTTGTGGCAGCATGCTTGATTTGTCAACGTAGTAAATATGAGGCACAATCCCCAGCAGGACTTCTACAACCATTACCTATTCCTAAACAAATTTGGGAAGACATTTCTCTTGACTTTGTTACAGGGCTACCTAGATCACAAGGTGTTGACTGCATCTTTGTTATTGTGGATCGTTTATCCAAGTATGGCCACTTCCTCCCATTGCGTCATCCATTTACAGCAAAATCGGTGGCTGAAGTTTTTACTAGAGAAGTGGTCCGTTTGCATGGAATTCCTAAAACTATAATCAGCGACAGGGATCCTCTCTTCTTGAGCACGTTTTGGAGCGAGTTGTTTCGGTTGCAAGGTACCCACCTCAAATTCAGCACCGCCTACCATCCACAAACGGATGGCCAGACAGAGGTACTAAATCGTTGCTTAGAATCTTATTTGCGATGTTTTTCTTCGGAACAACCTAGAGGTTGGGCCAAATGGTTATGCTGGGCAGAATATTGGTATAATACGAGTTTCCAAAGCGCCATTAAGAAGAGTCCATTTGAAGTCGTTTATGGGAGGGCACCTCCAGTTTTGCACTGTTATTTGCCAGGTGAAACTCGAGCGGAATCGGTAGCCCAAAACCTTCAAGACCGAGACGAGATCCTCCGGCAACTTCAGTTCAATCTCCACCGGGCTCAACAGTTGATGATTAAGTATGCAAACCGTCATAGGAGAGATGTTCAATTCTCTGTGGGGGATAAGGTTTTTCTGAAACTTCGTCCCCATCGCCAAAATTCGGTAAGTTCTCGAATCTGTTCTAAGTTGGCAGCAAGGTACTATGGGCCATTTGAAGTGCTGGGAAAAATTGGTGCTGTGGCTTATAAATTAAAGCTTCCTTCGACTTGTCGCATCCACCCGGTGTTTCACGTGTCACAACTGAAACGAGTTATTGGAAGTCATCCGGTGTTGCCTAATCTACCCGATACCCTTGTAGTGGAAGAAGGGCCACTCACCGAACCTGACAAAATTCTTCAACGCCGTTGTATTCAACCATCAGGTCACTCTGTTCAACAGGTCTTGGTGCAATGGAAAGGCCAAACTTCTGATGAGGCTACTTGGCTCGATGAGACTGACTTGGTGGGACAATTTCCTTATTTCAACCTTGGGGACAAGGTTGCTTCTCAAGAGGGTGGCAGTGATAGAAAAGAAGACGCAGGCCCAAGACCATTTCAAGTATATTCTAGAAGGAATAAAGGTGCAGAGGGAAAAGGAC
>JANZLC010000007.1:721507-740110 GCA_026413385.1 Erythroxylum gracilipes
AATCTTCTGAGGAGCAAATCTGCTCTGGTTAGTGAGGAGCATCTGCTCTGGTTAGGCACTACCATTCGGTAGTGATATGTTTTACATATATATATATAGTAATAATATAGAGGAACTCCAGCATTATAAGTCTAGAGTCCTAACATTTTCTCAATTGTTAAAATTCAATGAAGCTTTCCTACTGAAAGAAGGTAACTTTTCTAGGAACTTTAAGAACCTTATGTGTATGTTCATTTCTACAGTGTCCCAAGCAACTCTTTTTAGAGCCTAAAGAAGCTCTGTAGTTTTCAGCATTCTTAAAGTTTTGATCTAAGAACCCCTTTCCACTATATCTCCTTGTAACCCATGCAATAACTAGCAAGAAATTCAAATCAATCAGAAAAGATGAAACTATCAAAACTGATATGTAAAAGCTAAAAAAGGAGCTCCCAACTGCTAACCTTGCCAAAAGAAAAAAGGAAAATGGCAGACCTGTAACTTAAAAAGACATGTAGACATGAATAATCTCAAACTATGTTGACAACAGTCCACAAAACCAACCCATAGGACCCCCAAGAGGGACTGGAAATCCACCCCTCATTCCTGTTCCATGGAATAATTTTGTTTAGTAGATGCATACGGCACAAAAACTTGTTATCATGATTGTGAAGTCAACCAGCCAATTAGCATGATTGGGAGATAATAGGAGAAAGCAGATGAGCAATTATTGGGACGAGCAGGCCAAGCCAGCCAATTAACATAATTGGAAGATAATAGGACAAAAACAATGAGCAATTATTGGGAGGATCAGGGAAAGGCCTAATTGGTTGGATGAGTGGTAAGAACCTAGCCAATAACTCAGTTAAGATAGCTCTGTAATCTCTCTAAGCTTAACTGGTATTGCTATATCAATGGCTAGCCCACGGTTTCCCTTCCTAAAGATAACCAGGAAAAGATTACAAAGGACTTGACAACATTGCAAATATTTTAGCTGGTTGTGTTGCAAAAAACAACTTGGACACACCATGATTCATCCATTGCAATATTCAGATTCCAAAAAAAAAATGTAGTTACCTTGAACAAATCAATTAAACATATGGAGATAAGAAATTTTATTCAAACAAATTAACAAATAAAATTCATAAAGTACTCACCTGACTATTTGAACAAAGTTCTTCAATCAACATAATATTTGAACCAGCTGATTCCAATAAAGACTGCAATCTGTTCCGAGACTTATACTGTAAAGGGACAAAAAAAAGCATAACTGTATGTCTATAGAGATAGAGATCAGTTACTTGATGGTCATAGAAAAGTAGCAAGCTTCAACTAGACATATTTTCTGGTTAATCTCAGCAGCATGAATATCAGTCTCTTGTTAACAAAACCATCATTAGGAGGCAGATTGTTAAGGTTATGGCTCTGATCATTCAACATCTCCAAACAAAATTAGTAGCCTTATTACCAAAATCATAGCATCTTCCTTTAAGCAAATTAAAAAAGCTAATTCTCTTGGTTCAGTAAATTACCATCAAACTGGCATATCTTACCCCAAGCCAGAAACATAGCAGGTAAGTAACAACTAAAAACCTTCCCAATCATTCCCACCACACCCTAGATAAAGGATTTGCATGCACTTGAGAGTGCCAAGTTGATCTTGTGGACAGATATAACTACAGAAAGTCGCTAATACTTTCCATGCCAGATATTGTTAGAGAGACAGTTAAAACTTTTGACTAGAAATTACCATTTTTGATGCTTCCAGTATAAAAGTGTAACCTTTCAAACAGTCAGCACGAGATCTTGATTCTACAATTTTGACAGATACCCCATCCACTGTCAATTTTGGAAGATAACTGCAGAGGAAAACAAATATTGAACACAAAGCATCATTTCATTGGATATATGTATGGAACAGTGTACAAATTGGCAGCTCACCTATAAGTAAGACCAACATAATACTTACGAGGTCCAGCTCGGAATTTCTGGGACTATGCCTTTTCCTGCCATGAACTAAACATTGGCAAGTGAGAATTAGTAACAACGTACAAGCTGAAGCAGATGCCTCAGGTAAGATAAGTAAGCATGGTAAGTAGCACTGATGCATCTTTTCATATGTAACAATCAAATACATTATACAATGATTAATTACTCACCCTCAAACAGTCTATATACGTTTAAGAATACTTCTGTATGGGTAAGGTCTTTGAGATTCATGTAAAGGATGAAATTTTTTAAGTGCTTTACAAGGTACTAAGTAATTGATGTGATCCCATCTAGCTTTTTTGGTCCAAAGCTTCCACATCTAGAGGAATTATTGTGTCAATCCAGGCTTGGGCCATTACGAGTGGCACCAAATATCAACCCCTTAGTAAATTACTAGTGAAATTATGGATCCTAACGTAGACCATGAGCTTGAGTTGAAGTTTGTTTATTCCACTAATTTTTAAAATTTTAAATCTGATTGGAGACCAAGTTCTATAACGATTGAATTGAAAAACAAAAATGTTTTTTCTATTTCACAAGTTTTCTCATTGGAATAAAATGAAAAGAAAAATTGCTTCCTTTTTGTCTTGAACTTCGGTTTTCTAGCAGGTCAAAGCAATACACCATAGTGAGCCATTGTAACCAATTCTGATCAAGTAAAAGTGTGTGCCTCTATGTTGTCTATAATGATCAAGTGGCATGACTCTGTTCGAGTTTTGTTGATAGATTAATCAAGTTAAACCATTTCAACATGTCTAGGACTTGTATGCTTGAGAAGCAGTAAAAGTTGTACATTTAAAAGACCAGCTTCAAGATTCCAATGACTAATTCTGTTCAGTATCCTAATTTTGTGGATATGGGCTAGATTGCATAAGGCACTAGGCCTAGCTGAATTTCACTAATGCATCTCATTCTAAGACTCACGAGCAATTACTGACAAATATCAAGCATGCATCCAGATGGAAGAATAAGAGAAGATGAAGTTATCTAGAATATGATGTGGAAGGTCCTTCAAAAAAGTATTGAAAATGTGGACATAAGTTATGTCTATACAATAAAATTGTGACCTAAGGCCTAAAATTCCTGAGAATGTCTTTTTCCTATACTCCCCTTTACAATGATCCTCAATTTAGATTTGGTGAAGAAGGAAGGGAAACAAATGATAGGAAAGGAACTAATGATGACACCCCAAATCACCATTCAAGTTTCACATGATTTTTACAAGTTAATGCACCAACTGCAGAAACATTTAGATTAAAGTTCAAAAAGTAGTTCCCAGCAGGATTAACCTAAATTTTGCAACTAAAAAACATGTATAAACCCAAAGAAGAAATACAATTTCAATTTGATGTTGAAAAGTTGAATCGGTTCCATATAGACAACATTCTACAAGTAAATAAATCCGCATATGTAAATAGAAATTTAAAAAACTAAAACTGAAAGTTAATTTTAAAATAGGCAACTACTAAAACTTATTTAAGGATGAAGTTAATTGCACGTACTGTGTGATATAATAAGTGAACCAAGATAATGTTATATTAAAATCTGGGGCCTAGGGATAGTTGTCAACAATACAAAGTCCAATGGTGAAACACAAATTTCAGAAATGTTTTGGCTAAAATTGAAATTGGAACAATTTTTGTGCCTTTCCATACCAAATCACCATTGGTTCCAATTTTTCAGTTGAACTAATGAGCAGCTCTGGTTTTCTATACACTAGAAAAGACGGATAATAGTTCAAGTACCTCAACCCAAGTCTTGAGGACAACAGGTTTCTTAGCAACAATAGCTTCAAGTAGATCTTCTTTCACTGGCATGAGTTCATCCACAAGAACATGTGTGCAGTCTTCGCTGAAATGGTAAGTGATCTGAGCGCCTGTCATGAAAGATTTAAGTGACCAATTATGATATGTGAACAATAAGGCTAAAGAGAAACTAAGCAATAGGTAAAAACTTGGACTAAGAACAGAAGTGCCTTAGCTATAGCTAACATCAGTACAGCTGTAAATGTTACACAAAAGAAATTGAAAAATGTTTCACAAATAAGAAATATGAAAGGAAGCAGAAATCTATGGAGAATCTTTAAAAAGGGTGCTGCTCAGTAACCTATTGATGAAACCTTCTTGGGACTCAAGGAAGTAGAGGAAAAAGTTGAAGAGGAATAACAGAAAGTAGTCATGAGAGGAAAACAAGGTTCATCTAATCTAAAGGTGGCACATTGCTCAATTCAATATAAGTTTTTAGTAATACATTTCCTTTCTTCTTATGCACATATCCACCCATATATCATTCTAGAGCATAAAGATAGAAGCAAGCAGACAACAAATCATGGTGAAGAAAATAAACATTGCCCACATGTAAATGGTTACAAATATGAACATAAACCTTTTAGGTAATCTTGAGCTAAAATGGTGTGGCTTACTAACCGATGGATGAAATTTTTTCTTGTAAGGGGTCATTCACTTGAAAGGACTCGGCACAGTAGAGGAAAAATAGAAGTGGAACAAAAGAAAACCTGGCAAAAAAAAAAGTTCCAATCAAAATGATTATATCACGGGAACTATAGCAGCACATTTGCTTAAGTTCGAATTCACACCAAAGGATTAAGCTAACTAATAGGAATCAAATCACAACCACGGCTGTCCCTAAGTTGAAACCATATCATTATATTCACTGGAGAATATTAAAAAAAATAAAAGAAAACTGAACAGTCATAAATCAAAAAGCTAAAAACAGAAGATCGTGAACTTACCTATAAGTTGCATCACCAGCTCCAAAGGAAACCAAGTCCCCATTCTTTAAAGTGATTTCTTTGTTGGGGAACTCATGGACCTTATCCTTTGACCCGAGATTTCTATTGATGAATGTTCCATACTTGGAGCAATCCCGAATGCGGACCTTTGTGGATATGGTGGAACCCAATGAAGAAATCATTTCATCGACAAGAATTTCAGCATGGACGCGGGAAACTCCTTTGTCCTTGTTGATAATTACATCACAACCTGAAGATGGAAATCATTGATATGCATAAGAGAGTTGAATAGATGAGAAGACGCCACCACCATGCTAGAAAATTGCTGCAAGTACCTTTTCGTCCAACTTTATATGATCCCTTTGTGAAAATGTAATATCTTTCTTCACCTGTCGTAAGAAATCATCCAGCACTCAATAAAAAGAACAGCTTTTTGCTACTTCTAGTTGAACTTCAATACCCAATATCATAATAAGAACTTGAATGCCTACTATATCACAATAACAAATAACAGAGAAAAGGAAGCAGACAAAAGACTAAACAAAGAGAGGATGCCTGAAAGAGGATCGGCGGGAGACAGAGCCCAGACCATCGTCCCGTCCTTCTCGCTGCTCTAGGTGTTGAGTAGTATTTTGTCTCACATAACTCAAATTTAAACTAATTCAGTTTAAAATTGAATATTATAACTCTTAATAAAATAACAAGAATTAAGGAACTTATTAAACTAGTACATAAAGTTCAATTTGTTAATATTTGCACTTAAATTATTATAATATTTGTCAAGTGCATTAAAATGTTAATATTTAAAGAATCACATAGTTTAACTAATGAAACTTTAATTTTTTAATTGATGTTATTTTAAGTTTTAAAATCAAACTAATAACTAAATCAACTTTGTTTATATCGATCACAAATATATAAAATCTCAAATTATGGTTTTTAGATAGAAAACTTGTAAAAAAATTTACATTTATTTAATTTTATAATATTAGCTAGAATTATTAAAAATAATAATAAAATACACAAATTTTTAATTTATAACAAAGTAACTCAATGTTAACCCTCAATTTAAGAATGTAATCACATAAGTAGAATTATTAAATATATGGCATACAAGTAGAAGGTTGGTGACATGTAAAATAAAAGAATTAAAAATTAAGGTAAATTATATATGGGATAATTAATCTTAAAGTGTCTAATCTTTTAAGATTTGTTTTAATATAGTGTCTAATCTTTTAAAATTTTCAATTGAGTTTTTAAAATTTTCAATTGAGTGATCAACCTTTTAAAACCTTAATAGTTCAGTTCAAAATGTTAATTATGTTAATAATTTGCTAATTTGGATAACAAAACCTTTGTAGTTTTTGTTGTTTATGACATGGAGATGTTTACCTAAACTATTAAGGTCTTGAAAGGTTGATCACTCGATTGAAAAAATTAAAAAGATTAGGCATTTGATTTAAAAAATCCTAAAAGGTTGGGCACTTTGATATTGGTTATTCCATTATATAAAATATCAAACTTTGCTTATAAGTGGTAGGATATTAACTTTAGAAGCGACACTTGAGCTCATCGAAGAAATAGACATAAATAACTATTAGTGATAGTCTAACAGGGCGCTCATGGATAAGGAAGCAAGTGTACATAATATGGAAGTTGTCACTACATTGGTAACTCATGTTGAGACTTTAACTAAGAAAAGTTGTCACTGCATTGGTAACTCATGTTGAGACTTTAACTAAGAAACTTAATAACCTGAACACACCAATAAGACTAGCTTAAGCATTGTGTTATGATATATATGAGGGAGGACCTGTGAGAAATGAATGTTATGCAAGTGGATCAAATGCATTATATGAGGAGTTTCTAACAACAAAATAACTCCTACATCAACAGTTATAATTTATAGTGGAGGAGTCACCTAGATTTTTATGGAGAAATCACGTAGCCTAGAAGCAACCATTATATGGATTCTATTAACAATAGCAATGGGAGAATAAACCAAGCTTATAAGAGATAGGTCATGTTTGGTAAATAACTTATAAGCCAAATATTGGCAGTTTGAGATATTTAACTGTTTGATCATATTAAACAACCGATGGAGATGTTGGTAACCATCTGATTGGGTTGGTGGATTAACCCAATCAGTTGATTTTAAAAAAGCTCTTGTGTAGGAGCGTTTTGCTCTGTTGTTGAAAATGTAATATACAAATGGGTTGATTATAACCTTTAAGTTATTGCTATTACTTGCATTTCTTTGCAACCAAAGGATCCATGCATGAACGAAACCAACATACATGAAAGAAGCCATCAACAAAACCATGCATGAATGAAGCTATGCTATTACTTGTGTCCTTTAAATTTATTATGCGAAGCCATGCATGAAGTATGCTAGCTTGTTACTGCAGCTTAATTTATTTTAAATTGTGTTATAGTAACATGAACTATATTACTCTAGCATAATTCAAAATAAATTCTTAATTCATCATAGTCTCTCGGGAGGTTATGCAGCAGTCATTCTTCTCAACTCATGTGCTTAACAAGCTTGGAAAAGCTCCAAGCTCAATTTTCCATTCCATGCATTTCTTTGCAATTAAGGAAGCCATACATGAATGGAGCCAACGTACATGAAAGAAGCCATCAATAAAACCATGCATGAATGAAGCCATGCTATTACTTGTGCCCTTTAAATTTATTCTACGAAGCCATGCATGAAGTATGCTAGCATGATATTGTAGCTTAATTTATTTTGAATTATGTTACAGTAACATGGACTATATTACTGTAGCATAATTCAAAATAAATTCTTAATTCATCAGAGTCTCTCAGGAGGTTATGCAGCAGCCATTCTTCTCAACTCATATGCTTAACAAGCTTGGAAAAACTCTAAGCTCAATTCTCTATTCCATGCATTTCTCTGCAACTAAGGAAACCATACATGAATGAAGCCAACGTACATGATCGATAAAACCATGCATGAATGAAGCCATGCTATTACTTATGCCCTTTAAATTTATTCTGCAAAGCCATGCGTGTAGTCTACTAGCATGTTACTGTGGCTTAATTTATTTTGAATTATGCTTAGCATAATTCAAAATAAATTCTTAATTCATTAGAGTCTAGCATAATTCAAAATAAATTCTTAATTCATTAGAGTCTCTCGGGAGGTTATGCAACAGCTATTCTTCTCAACCCATGTGCTTAACAAGCTTGGAAAAGCTCCAAGCTCAACTTTCCATTCCATGTGTTTCCCTGTAACTAAGGAAGCCATGTATGAAAGAAGCCAACAAAACCATGCATGAACGAAGCCAACAAAATAAATTCTTAACTTAATGAATGCTAGTTATGGGGAAGATGAAGTGGAACCAAACGAGGACGTAGTCTTCAACATAGGAGAATCCAACAGAGAGTGAACATCCTGACCACTTTGCTTCGCTTTCTTATTTTAACCCTCTAGGTGATGTCTATCATCGTTAATATTATTAGTGTTAATGGCATTATCATCAAGATCTAAAAAGCAATTGATGGAAGATGAATCAGAGAAGCCTCTATTCAATAACCTAGTAGTAGCCCCATTCAAAGCGTTCAAGAACCAATCCTCTGACTTGTTACCGCTCTCTATAATTAGCTTAATGGACCGCATTGAGTCAGGCTTGAAGAGAAAGAGGAAAAGATGGATTCTCGGTGGTCTCAAGGAGGAGGAATTGAGGGCGTTAGTGTTGGAACAATCGTATTTGTCAATCATGTTTCCTAAGTCCTTGTCGGTGGTGACCGAGATAATAGAGTCTAAGTCTTCGCTAGGTAGTTGGTATTTGAGAGTGAACAACCTATCATTTAGTTAAGGAATTTGACATTAATAGTTATGTCTTAAGATAATATATATTATATTATTAAGCAGAGACAAATATGGTGAGTTATAAAGATGGTAATGGTTCATAACTTAAATGTTAATGAGTGAAGTTCTGTGCTTTTTGGTCGTTTGACAGTAAAAAAGTTGCCAAAGAATCAATTCTCTATAGCTACAAATATGGGTTTTCTGGATTTGCTGCAATCTTAACTAAATTCTCAAGCTACTTATATTGCAGGTGTCATTAATGTTAAAGAACCGTGAACTCTGCTTGTTTAGCACAATCTGTTACTTGTAGAAAGTTGCATTCATTTTTTTGTTTATCAATGTGTTCCTACAGACTGTAGTTAGAACTTAAATATACTATTTGTATTTAATGATTGTTACTTTAAAAAACTTATTGCATTTAACTTCATTTATTACTCACAACTGCCTTGTCGTCTCTTTTTCACCTTAAAAATGGAAAAGCTATAGTAGAACATTACAACACATTGATATGCAAAAGTCTCCCTAAACTTCACTGACACGTAGAGTGAAAAAAGTTACAATAGTGTATCGATTAGATTATGATCAGTGACATCTTCCATCTTCTCTAGTAAGTTCATCCTCTCGCTTCCCCCATTCTCACCTGCATATTTTTGTTATTTTTAAAGGAAGAAAAAAGATTACAACACATCACCTTCTTTGTCACCTATTAGTCACCATTGTTAGTTGTTTCCATTCTTTATCAACTATCGTTTTCCTTTTTCTTCACCTGCTAACAATTTTCATTAGATAGCGTGGCTTATCTTATTTGGTATGTTGTAGAAATAAAATGAATAAAGAGGGACAAATTGATGTAAGTTAGAGGTTTGTGATTCTAATAGTGGCTACGGGAGATTGAAAGAAGAAATAAAAATCAAAGAAAGGAAAAGCGCTTATATACTGAGTTTATATTTTTATAACATGATGCATTATGCATAGTAACCATGCATTGACATTTGGATAAGGTGTTTACCTAGTGATTAGAATAATAAATATTTAATTTTTGGTGCAGAATTTTGTGTTGCTTCTCATTACTATATCAAGGGGTTCAAAAGATTTTATAAAAATTCAATTAAAGAAGTAGTAGTATGATGATAAAAGAAGCAATCTTTAGATTTTGACAATCCAATTTTTCTGGTAAGCCCATTTAGTGAACTTGTATAGGAGGGATACATTGGATGTTGTGTTATTTATATGAATTTTTAAATTTTAAATTTCATTAATAAATAGAAAAGAGAAAGTTTTCTTAATCATCTAAGTTCCATGTAAAACCTAATTTTTAAATTAAGCTAAAAAGGATCTGAATGAAAGTTAAAAAAGAAAAAATTCTGAAGTTCTAAAAGAGATTTCCACTAACTAGGGTTATGGTTAGAATAAAAAGATATTGATCATGTTCATAGGATCTTAGAGAATAGAACTAAAGTTGTACTCCACTATCAACAGAAGAATGGAAAATGTTCTTTTTTCAATAAGATTATGAACAAATAGATAGAAATATTTGATTATTTATTCAAATATTATATGATGATAAAAGAAGTAATCTTATCATAAAATATACTGGACTATAGACGACATTGCAAATTGATTAGCTAATATACATAATCTTCTCTCATCTTTTATGATTAGATGGCACCATCCCAAAAAGGAAACAAAGGAGAAAGTCAAGGGGGAATAATATAGGCAGGGTTTGTTGACCAAAAGAAACACTTCCTATCTTATGTGACATTTGTAACTAATATATTCAAAGGGGTAAGGGAAAAAGTGGTGGAGTTATTTGTTAAAGGTTACGATGGAAAAAAGTGGAGGAAGAGTTTCACAAAGCAACCAACTTACCATGGGATAAAAATAAACTTAAAAATAAGTTCGATTGGATGAGAGCTGGGGCCTTTGGAAACATTGAAAGGGAAAAAAAAGGGATCAAGATGGGACTATGACAAAGGAACAATCGGTGCTAGCGAGGAGTGGTGGACCTTGAAGATTAAGGTTAGCTTGTTTCCCCCATTTTAAGTTATTTTCCTTTACTTTAATGCTAAATAGTAAGTTAAATAATTTATATTTTAAGTTATTTGTATTTGTTTATAGGAGAACATCAATTTAAAACATTTGAGGACTTAGGGATTAAACCTAAGTTTAAATGTAAGTTTAATAAACTTTTAGATGTTTGGCCTAAGGGGAGAGTACATTTTGTGCTATGGCTAACCCTCTACAAGGACAGTAAGAAGTTGAGGAAGTGTATGTTCCTTCTTTACCTCATAATCATGAGAATATGGATGAGACTAGTGGTCTAAACAATTACCATAAGACTAGTGATTGGGAAGAGGTGGAGAGAACCTACCCCGATCCCTACATTTACTCTTCGGGAAAACTATGTACTTTACTGGTACTCCTAAATTTTATTTTGCTTGCATGTTGATTGAAGATCCACAATTAAGGTCCACTTTTTCTGCTTACCAGATAATATAAAGAGGGTTTAATACATAAAGTTTATGTAAGAGCATAAGAAGCATAAAAAAAACATAAACATAGTTTCTATGCATTACTATGTTTAGTTTATTGTTCTTATGATTTGTACACTTATTTTGACATGGTGTGTTTTGAGACATTATAAACTTGGTTAGCTTATTTTATTATATTATGCTATCTTGGTAATCTATAATTTTGTTACGTGTTATATTATTTATTTCTTTATATTTAGACATATAAATGTCTTGTTTATTTAGAGTATAATTTTACTTGTTGATTTGTAGGTATGGATGATAATATTATGCAAATTATGCAACTTATGCAAATTAAGCATTTTTTGGAAAATAAGAATGAGTTTTGGGATTCGGTGGCTTGTGTAATGGGTTATATAGATATGTATTTTTTGAACCATATATACAAAGAACCATGCATGATTTCCTATGAAACAAGAGAACTATAGATGAATGAATTATTAAATGGTCATGAAAAATAGTGTTTTAAAACATTTAAGATGAATCAAAATACATTTTGTCAATTATGCATGGTTTTGGAAAATAATTATGGTTTGAGACCTTCGGATAGGATGCCAATTTTGAAGAAAGTAGGTTTATTCGTGTATGCCCTAAACAATCCTTAACGTAAAATTTGATATCATAATTCTTCAAAAATGGCTCCCTTTTTAAGCTTATCCTTTAATAAGTCAGATAAGATGCTGATGTTCATCCTAGGATTTGTATATACCCTATTATAGTCATGATTGTTCCTAAATTTCCTAACTTGAAATGACTGCAGCTTCCTATCAAATGCTCCATATATATACCAAGGGCAACTCTCTGTCTTACGTTTACCTTGGACAAAGTTGAGCTTATTTTTGGTAAACAAGACAACTCTCTTTGTTTTGATGGACAACAAACTTACTGCACACTTAAATTGCAAATGATTAAGAAAAATCGTCCCTAATTCAATGTAAGGCTTAGCTGCATTTTCATCATAAACAGGGTATTTCCTTTTCCTCCTAGTAGCATCATCTACCATATCATTTACATCACTAACAAGCTCTTTATATTCATTACTGTCATAATATTCAGACAAAACTAACTCATCTTCATCATCTGCATCACCTGCATCAGCTTCATGCGGACCATTACCTTCATCTCGTTACTCTAAATCCTCTTCACCATCTTTGTCCGGACCATTACCTTCATTTCCTTGCTCTAAATCCTCTTCAACATCTTCATCCGGACCATTACCTTCATCTCCTTTCTCTAAATCCTCTTCAACATCTTCATCAAGACCATTACCTTCATCTCCTTTCTCTAAATCCTCTTCAACATCTTCATCGAGACCATTACCTTCATCTCCTTGCTCTAAATCCTCTTCATCCTCTTCAACTTCCATATTTGTATCATCTTCATTCTCCATGTCTACATCATTTTCATCCTCCACATTTGATACATTGTCTAAATTACCTACATTACCTCCAAGCCCTTCATTATTAACATCCTCACCATTATCTTTAACTACATTACACTGATTAACCTCATTACATTCATCCTCAGTCACTTCAACAGGGTATCCACATGATGTCTAATATAAATATCAATACCACCTGTACCCATCATCTAACTAACCATATCTAACACACTAACATCATCTTGTACAACTCTCAAACCATTACATAGTTCAAAACTAGGCATAAGATAAAATATCTTTTTCACATTGTTATACCTACTTCTCTTACATACATCAACCAATTCAAAATAGCTCAATAAGTAAGGATCAAATTCAATTTCATCCATAAAACTACCTTCATACATGACATTATCATAAAACATCCCGCATGATAAGACCTCAGAGTTACTTTATCAAATGTCATTATACCAATCTGAAAAAACCAACTCTAGGAAAACAAAGAGACTCAGTTGGAATGTTGAAAGGAAACACTGAAGTGAAAGTGAAAAATTCAAGTCTAGCACAACACATGATGCTTAACATATTCATAACAATTCCATCAACCAACTTACTAAGTTCTGTTAATTAAGGTACACGACGTTGTTTACACCTGTGAATCGAGAAACATGTTTTTGTTGTAGCTCCTAGGCTCATAGAATTACTTATAAGCCTCATGGGAACTACATCACTGGTTTCCAGCCTATATACCTACCTAATGGTTTATTATGCCTTAATGTTTCAAAAATATCCATATTAAATACAATCCTTATTCAATTCAATTGTTACATTAACTTTAAGTTACTAGTAATTAGAGTTTTTCAGATTTAAGTTACTGCTATAATAACAAAATCAGAACTTTATGCTATCATTAATGATAGTTAGAATATTGCAAACAACAACATAAAAACAATACATCAGTTGCAATCAAAAAAATACACACTCATATGACAAATACTCCCACTAGTAAAGCAAAGAGGATGTAAGAGGGCAACGAAATTAAAAGCATCAAATTAAGATTTTGTAGGACCAACTGTTTTTCAATAGATGATACGTGAACCAGGCAAGCCAACCCTTGAAACGTGGATCGGGGGACGGTGAAGATGCATCAACCAAGCAACGCAACCCCTTTAACGAAGGATAAAGCATGGATCTGGTGACGGTTTTGATGCGTGAACTAGGCAAGACAACCCTTGAACGAAGACTGAAGCGGAATGGTCGACGGTGAAGATGCGTTAGAGAGGGGAGCGACGATGAGACTTTAGGGTTTCTGTAACTTTTAAGTTTCTCTTTTTTTACTTTACGAAATTTACAGAATTTAGGAAATTTACAAAATTTTAGGGTTAAAACTTAAAACCTTTTACTCTTTTATAAGTGGCATTTAAAAAAAGGGTAATGGTGTCACGTTGTTGCATGTAACGGTGCGTATAAACATGTCCTAATTTTTATCCAAAAAAATCTTAAATTGAGCAGACTCGTGGAATTTTAGACTTTCTATAAACAAGTTACAAGTTTTAGTCTCAAAATGGTAAAACTCAAAAAGGTTAAATCCTAATTTGAGCTTTTAGCCATGAATAAAAAGTACCTCTACTAACAATCAATCACATTAAAAAAAATTTAAATTAGTTGGAGGATGTTTACAAATTTTGTTTCAAATGACTTTTCACCGGTAAATAAAAAATATTTCTACTCACATTCAATCGGATTAATAAATGTTTTAAATGAACTGTAGAATATTAATAAATTTTGTTTCAAATCAGTTGTCCCCGGTGAGCTTCCAACATTTGGAAGTGTTCCACGGGCAAATAATACTAATTTCAGTGTTAAAACTCGTACTTAATCAGACAAAGTTTTTCCCTTAAATAAATATTGTCGTCGATAGATCATCAAGCCGATCAAAGAGATCTAAGGATTGGGGTCAAAACAAAAACTAAATACAGACACAATCTAAGCCGCCTGGTACGGCATGCATGTAGACACAGCTTTATATTTTTAGACAACATTACCACAGTTTTCTCCATGACTGTACACCACTATCACTCACTGCAACTCTTATCACAATCCACATTTCCCAATATACTACTAATTCTCATTACCATTTGGATCAATCCTCGTCCTTTTCAGATTCAGAGCAACCCTTTCATGAACCCCACCCAAGATTAGGAGAACAACAAATAAGTTAACGTAGTGTTTATATAAAAGACAGTGTTTAAAGAAAGCACGTAAAGAAACAGTGTTGGGTTTGGCTTAGCTACTCGTGGCAGAGACGACATCGGTTACAGGGACAACATGAATACTTACACAGATGAAGGAGAAGATAATGGTCGTCGTCGCAATAATGGGCATCATCAAGAGGATGATCAACTCGTAGTTGATGAAGATCATGGTCGTAATAACAGTGATAATAATATAGCAGCAACGGCAGCAGCAGGAGAAAAAGAAGAGAAGATAGAATCAATAGAGAAATTGTTTGAGGAGAAGGTAGTACCGGCATGGCAAAATCAGTTGACCGTAAGGGCATTGTCTGTGAGCTTTGTACTGGGTATTCTGTTCAGCTTTATAGTGATGAAACTCAATCTAACAACTGGTATCATCCCATCCCTCAATGTCTCTGCGGGCCTCTTAGGCTTCTTCTTTGTCAAGACTTGGACCAAGTTGCTCCAAAAAGCTCGTTTCTTGAAGCAACCCTTTACCCGCCAAGAGAACACCGTTATTCAGACCTGTGTTGTTGCCACCTCAGGCATTGCCTTCAGCGGTATATACTTATATATTTACATTCTTTTCTGCTACCAAGTCGTGTTATGTTTTGAAAAATCATGGTTTTACGTTTATTGCTTAGATATCTATTAACTGTAAATGAGAGCTGGAAATTGGGTATTCCTGAACATAGAAAATGATTGTTTTCTTTTTATGTTTTCTTATTTTGACTGGCATGCATGTTGATCTTCTTTTAGTGTTTATGACATATTTATATTGTTGGGTAAAAGTAAAATAAAATGAAAATTAAATGCCAAGTAAAAATTGAAATTACATTTGAGATTGATGTTGCTACGTAAATCCTCATTTTTGTCTGATGAAAATGTTCAGGTGGTTTTGGAAGTTACCTCTTTGGAATGAGCACCACTATTGCAAAACAGTCAACAGAAGGCAACCCAGCACAGAACATAAAGGACCCATCATTGCATTGGATGATTGGCTTTCTTTTTGTTGTTAGCTTTCTCGGCCTGTTCTCTGTGCTGCCACTTCGGAAGGTTTGTTTTCATATTGCTGTATGTTCATATACATATGCAGAATATTAGTTGATATCATAAATATATACATACAGTATTGCTGCTGCTACTACTCTTAAAGACATTCCCATGCTTATGTACAAAATCTCAAAAAAGTGCGCATAGACCTTTCGTACGAACTGCTCAAGCTGAGTATGGAAGTATGTCTTGTAGTACTTTTCATTTCATTTTCTGGATTAATATGTAGAACATGACAACTCATAGAGTTTTAAAGACTGACTAGTAGAGAAAATTTGAAAGACTTGCAGGAAGTGCATGTGTTATAAATGTATAATGCATCACTAGATTTAGATTGTACCATTAAGAAGTGCTTTGTTATGTCTTAGTTTTTGTCAATATATAAACAAGTGTGTTCTTTTACATGATAAGACTTTGTGTCACTAACATTTGAGTTGTCAAAATGATAAATTATCCAGATTATGGTAATAGATTTCAAACTGACCTACCCAAGCGGCACTGCAACTGCCCATCTTATCAACAGTTTCCACACTCCTCAAGGTGCTAAGCTAGCCAAGTGAGGTCTTGACTCATTTTCTTGATAAAATTTTCCATTTCATCAATTCAAGCTTAACTAGCTCATTCTGCAAAATTCTGCTGTAGGAAACAAGTGGAGACATTGGGCAAATTTTTCTCCTTCAGTTTCTTGTGGGGCTTCTTCCAATGGTTTTTTACTGCAGGAGATGACTGTGGATTTGTGAACTTTCCTAGCTTCGGCCTCCAGGCTTATGAACATAAGTACATATCATTTTTGGCCCTAATTTGTTGTTATGAACTCTTGTATGACCGTGATACCAAAAAACATAGATAATGATGGTTTTAGGATTGGTAAAAAAGGAGACTGCTGCATTATTATAAAGTCTTGAGTACATATCCACAGCTTGACTGCTTGTAGAAACATTGATTTCCCTCTTTCTTATTCTTTTTGTTCACTTTTCTTTGTGTGTTGAAAACTTTTCCTGACAGGTTTTATTTTGATTTCTCTGCCACCTACGTTGGTGTGGGGATGATCTGCCCATATATTATCAACATATCTTTGCTAGTTGGAGCTATTCTATCATGGGGTATCATGTGGCCCCTTATAGACAACCAGAAAGGTCATTGGTATGATGCAGGTCTTAAGTCTACAAGTCTTCATGGTCTACAAGGTTACAAGGTAGTTTTTTCTACCTCAAAAATTGAAGAACTGTTATAAAATATGGTTCAATAACTTAACAGTAATCATCTGACAGGTCTTCATTGCCATAGCTATGATACTTGGTGATGGGCTCTATAACTTCATCAAAGTCCTCGGTCACACTCTAATTGGTTTGTACAGCCAATTTTGTAGTAAAGAATCAGGGGCGGTTCTCCCAATTGCTAAAAATTCTCCTGGCAACCCTCCCCCTTTATCTTATGATGATCAAAGGCGCACAGAATTGTTTCTGAAGGACCAGATTCCATCATGGTTGGCTATTGCTGGCTATGTTATCGTAGCCGTTATCTCCATAATTACAGTTCCTCACATCTTCCATCCCCTTAAGTGGTACTATATCATAGTCATTTACATCATTGCACCAGTGTTAGCCTTCTGTAATGCTTATGGTTGTGGACTAACAGACTGGTCCTTGGCATCAACATACGGAAAGCTTGCAATATTCACAATTGGAGCTTGGGCAGGAGCTGCTCATGGAGGGGTTCTTGCAGGTTTAGCAGCATGTGGGGTCATGATGAACATAGTGTCAACTGCCTCTGACCTTATGCAAGACTTTAAAACTGGTTACATGACATTGGCATCGCCAAGGTCCATGTTTGTGAGCCAGGTCATCGGAACTGCAATGGGTTGTATTATCTCCCCATGTGTATTCTGGCTCTTTGTCAAAGCTTTCCCAGATCTTGGTCTTCCTAGTTCGCAGTATCCAGCCCCTTATGCTCTCGTGTATCGAAACATGGCAATCTTGGGGGTTGATGGGTTTTCATCCTTACCGAAGCATTGTCTCACACTCTGCTATGCATTCTTCATTGCAGCCATAGTTATCAATGGAATCAGGGATGCAGTGGGAGAGAAATGGGCTAGGTTCATCCCAGTTCCTATGGCTATGGCAATACCTTTCTATCTTGGAGCATATTTTGCTATTGATATGTGCATTGGAAGCTTGATACTTTTTGTATGGGGTAAGGTAGACAAGGCAAAAGCTGATGCATTTGGACCTGCAGTAGCTTCTGGTTTGATTTGTGGGGATGGGATTTGGACTTTGCCAAGTTCGATTCTTGCCTTAGCTGGAGTGAAGCCACCAATCTGCATGAAATTTCTGTCCAGGAAAACAAATGCAAGAGTGGATGCTTTCTTAGGTTCTTAGTATCCCTTTCTCTGTGTAAGATGCATTATTGTTATGCATTTACTGATTTCACTTGCATATATTTTGTGTTTCTATTCTAGCAATGCTGTCCCAGAAATAAATTTCTTGGTTGTTTATTGCAATATACGAGACTTAAGAGGTTTGAACATTTTTACAATCTACTCAAACATGGTCTCTTCTTTTTACATGCGTAGGAACTTCAACCCAAGGGGAGAAAGTAGGAAAGCATACTGGTTGAAGTAGGTCCTTATGATTTAACATGCTTCAAAAACTCACAATGTTCACCTAAAATTCTCTTAGACCTCACTTAAATAACTTTCCCCGTTAAAAATGCTTATGTGAGGATTTTTCTCCATCGGAACAATCAAACAATGGGTGATTGAAAATTTAACAAACTATATGTTGGACCCCAAACCTGTTTTATTTATTTTGAGGCATGTTTCGAATTTTTGTGGTCTTATTAGATCAATTCATTGG
>JANZLC010000007.1:740210-766085 GCA_026413385.1 Erythroxylum gracilipes
CCCGGCGAGTCATCCAGGTGGGTCGGGACTCGGGCCCAATAGATTTCGGTACTATTGTTATGGATAGATGGGCTCCGAAAACGGGGTCCAGCACTATAAGGTTAGTATATGTCAAATAGATTAATTTAATATATTTACATTCATATTATGTTTAACATTTAAGATGTAATGATAAATTATGTTATTAATTACTAATAATACATCAATTTATATTTCTTAAATTAGTATAATAACAAATTGAGATTTCATCATAATTTTATTTATTATATAATAATAATAATAATAATAATAATAATAATAAATAACATGATCAATTATTCATATTCTATTTATAACTCATAATTTATAAATAATTAATAACTAAATCAATTGACTTTTATTACTAATAAATAAAATTATAAATTCTTATTATTTTGTAGATTTATCATTATCGAGTAGAGCACACCCTAAATAAAAAGATGAACTGACCCTATCTTATTAAGAAAAATATAGAGAAAAACCTAAAGAAAAAGAAACTATAAAGTCCTAAACAAAGACCAGAAGTATGGGATGATTACAAAATTAGAAAGTGAAAAACTGTAGGTTGTAATAGTTTTGCAAAAATCTCCGATTTGACCAAAGTTGCTTGTAATTGTATCTGTCGGTTACTTGATATAAAGCAACTGTATTAGTAACTATAATTTTTTTAGCACAAATGAAAACATAAAAATAAATATGAAATTAAACAGATCAACACTGATATTTCTTAACGCAGTTTGGCACACTTGCCTATGTTTACGGGGCTCTCACTCAGCTTAATTCTTTCACTAATGACAATAGTTTTTTACAAGGCCTTATTGAGTCGACATCAGTCAACCCTTGATACTATCCTTCGTCCTTACAACCTGTGAATTTTTTTTACATCTAATGGTAAGACTGTCTCATACTAACCTCACCAGAGGGTTTTCTCAAATAATGTTTAATGGTAACGAAACAAAATAAACAACTCAAGTGATTAATAAAATTCAACATAAACGAAAACACTTGAGAAAGAAAACAACTTCCCTAACAATGTAGCTTCATTAACGAAAGATTAGGAAGTTGTCCACCAAGAAATCTGCTGTAAACCTCCAATATCATCACTAGAGCAGGCTACGCATACCAGCAGAAAAATCACCAACAAAAAAGAAACGTTTCTTCACTGAAACATTGCACACAATGGAGTTATAACCATACGAAAACTTTTGGAGTTTTCACACAAAAATCTAGCAACAACGACTTCCCATAATGGTCACAACGAACCCCAGAAAATGCAGCTACCAGATTGGATGATATTCCCGTGAAACCAGCACATCAAAACAATAACTCAACAACCCAGAAAATTCACACCCAGTTAAGAAAAACACAGTTGTAACTATAGGTCAATAGAGCACCCAATTGCTCACCGAAAATACAAAGAAATGCAACTACACAATAGAACAATTTTTTTGCACGTTTTCCTTAAAAAAACAGAAGACATTCAGTCCATAAAAACACATTAAACCTAACAGAAACACATCTGCAAATTTGGACAGAATCACCAAAAAATCAACTACTAAAGATCACTCAAAATTCCCAAAAACTTAACTGCACACACACTAAAACTTTAACACATTTTTCCTCTAAAAGAAAGATTACATAACTGTCCAAAAATTCACATTATGCATATGAAACACAGCAACAAAGATTGCTCAAAATCACCAAAACTGCAGCTGCAAAAGATAGCTTGGATTACTGAAAATATAGCTCCAAAGATCCACCCTCAAATGACGCTGAAGAGTAGAATAAAATACACAATTGAATGAACTTAATAGGTTTGCAAAGTCTAGATCTATTTCCTTGTTAAACTACGATGGATAATTTTTAATGAAATTTATAGGTTTTTAGAGTCTAACTATCAATAATTTTTAATGAAATTTATAGGTTTTTAGAGTTTAACTATCTTTCCTTATTAACTTTTAAAGCATAAATTTTAGTGAACTTAAAAAGTAGCTCTATTGTCTTGTAAGCCACTTCAAGGTCATCTAGCTTCTTGACCTTGTAACTTCTAGTATTGCTTATATCTTTAATTTGGTATGACTATAACCAATTTGAAGAAAGCTTTTCCTAAAAATTCCTTCTTTTTGATAATTTTGATTTTCATAAAACTAAGTCTCCACTTTAGAGATTTTGATCTTATCTTATAGAAGTTTAGTTACCAAACTTTTTTTTGGTATGCTTTGTGAAACCTTTCACAATTCAATTAAGTGAAGTTCCAAGTACAATTGGTTATTATGTCAATGAGTTTTATATGTGTACTTTTAGCCTTAGTAATCTTAGCTAGATAAGAATTAAGGCTTTAATTTTAAAGGTAAGATTTAAGAGTGTTTCTCCATGAGGAGTTCTTGATGTTTTTCAGTATGCTTATAGTATATTACAGGTCTCTTTAGCATAATCAATTATTGCATTCTCAATTTTGGCTTTCAAGCTTTATATTATTTTTTTATTTGTAACATTAGGCAATCCATTCATGCGAATTGATCATTGATTTTAGACTCTTTTAATAAAGCCTTAAACCACATACTATCAAATTGAGCATCATTGTCAGTTACTATTACTAATAAGACTTTATATATGCATTTGACAATCTTTTTTAGGAAGCCTTCCACTATTTTTTTGACCATGTTGCCAAAGATTCTACTCAAGTCACCTTAAAAAATATAAAGGAATCTAAGTTATCTTATTGTGGTAGAAAATGGTCCAAGGATATCCATTCTCTATTGGAGAAAGAAGGATGAAACTTAATAACATAATATGATTGGCAACAGATAAATGATGTAGGTTTGAGTACCTTTGACACTTGTTGCATCTTTTCATGAACTCTTAAGCTTACTTTAGAATTTTTGGGGGAAAAAAAAACCTTTTCTTAAAGTCATATATGCTAAGGATGACTCTCTATGATAGGCTCCATATACCCCTTTGTGAATCTCAATAATTATATACTGTACTTTAGCTTTAGGAATATATCTTACATATAAAAAGGTTAAAGACATGTTGAATAATTTCCCATATATAATCAAATATCTTGAATCCTACATTAAGATTTTATTTTTCCTTCTTTTGATCTTCAAATAGCTTTTCCTCTTAGACATATTTTTTGAATGGATATTCAATCTAGTTCATTTTATTTAAAAATAGCTATATGATTTATTTGTGTTGGCATTCATTCTATATGATCTCTATAAAAGATTCCTTAAAGAATGCATTGTTGGCTTCTATTTTAGTGGGTAATTAGCCTTTTTGTTTTATTGCTAATATATTGATTCAATGCTTATATGTATTTTTTCTTTCATCTACTTGGACTTTTTATTGTACTATACTAGCTTATCATCTTTCTCCTCATAAATTTCATTTAGTTAGTTTACTATAGATTATGTTTGACCCGATGCCTATGATCCTGATTTGAAGTTCATTTGTCAACTATAACTTAAATAACAATGCTTCATATTTTGCCTCTATTAAATGATATGCATGAAATTACATAAAATTTTCTAAGTATTTTGCTTTATTTTCATGCTAAATTACTCATTTTCTTGCTTTTTAATATATTTTAGGTAATTAAGAAGATTGGACCTTATGATTTGATTTATTAAGAAGAAGATTTTATTTCAAGTAAAAACATGGATAAATAGGTTAAATACGATCTAAATTGTGCCTGTGGACCAGCTTGTTTCTATCATGTATTCAAGAAAAAACATGAAGAAATTACTTAAATATGATCTAAACCATGCTTGTAGACCATATCATGTCTATCATGTATCAAATGAAAAATAAAACATGATTTAGAAAATGGCTTAAAAAGAGACCATATGGCATAGAGAAGATATGAAGAGTGGTACAATCTAAGCTATAATAGTGAGTCAGATCATGTGTAACCTAGAAAAAAATAGAGACATCCATAATTTAGGTTATGGGCGTGCTAAAGTATGTGTCTTCTACTCAAAAAAAGTAGAGAGATCCATAATCTGGGCCATTGTTGTGTCCTAGACCATGTCAAAGGTGAATAAAACATACTTGAAGCACAAAACCTTAATTTTTAAGAGAGTTTTGGAGACTTTACACATCTATAAATTCCTTTCTCTCAAAAAGGTTATATTTAGCCATCATGATGTTCATAGACCGTCAAAAGGTTGATTTCAAAGCTATTTTAATTAAGGAAACAAGGTTTGGATTCATCTCAGTAGATCAAGTTGTCATCAACACCAAGTATTTCATTTAGGATTATTTCTATAATGTTTCTTTACTTTTATTTATTATTTATGTTATTTTTAAGATGATTTATAGATAAATACATTCTAGGTCTAATTACGCAGAACCTTTATTGTTTAGAAATTTCCACTTTGCTTCATAATTTTTAGAAAATATTTAGCACATAAGATTATGTTTTGATACAATCTGTATCCTTTGGTTTCATTCTCTATTATAAAACATAATGGATAATTTAAAATGATGTTGTATTGCTTATATTACGTGGCATAACCAAGACATATGTTTTGCTATGTAACACCTGCATAAGCAATATGATGTTGTTTCACCATTCTCCATTAGGTTCTTTAAAGGAAAATGATGCCGAGTGGTACGGGTAATTAAAAAATCTAACCTCTAAGAGGTAAATGATAGTTTTAAAAAAATCAAAGAGTAAAGTGAAAAAGATCTAAACCATTAGGGATTTAAGTAATTTAACCTTACTTTATATGTTTAAATAGAGAAAACCTCAGTTTCTATCTTTGCATTGGATTAGTTTTAAATTTACAAATTGGATATATTTCTGTGAATTATCTTTCATCGTTTTTAATGTAAATTTATTTATGTCAATGTTTAGATCTGATTTAAATTCACTTGTGGATGATTTAAGAGAAACTATTTATAAGTGGATTATAACTTAGATATTCAAAGTTAAATGGGACGCTAGATATAGAACTGTATGATTTTTTTTTATATTGGGATGAAACCTTGCATGAAAATTCATAAAACTTAATATATTAAAGGGGATGTTGCTTAGTAAAGATATGGGTTAACCAATCATAAAATAAGTGGTTCTACATTAGAAGACTACAATTTCATAATCTAGGAAATTTTACTAGTCTAGATGATAAATCGAGTCTAAAATAATTTAATCATGATATCAAAGTTGAAGCTAAGGAAGTACTTATCTAAGCACTAATTCTCATTGATTTTTCTATTTGATTGTGTGCCTTTTTTTAATTCTTTTGGCTATTATTTAGATTTTTCTTTACTTTCTATCTTATTATCCAAAAACCTATTATTGATTATGTTTATTAATACATTAGACTATATAGTAGTATGAGAGTTTTCTATGTCCATATAACTTTCTTATAGGACTAATACTCCATTTAACATTATCTTACTCATCAATGATAGGGGAACTTGGCTTAATTTATGGGTAGTAGATTAGTAATAAAGAAAACTATTAGGAAAATCACATAACATTAAGTGTTTTGAATTGATGTTGTACTATATGTTATATTATTATTCCTATTGGTTCTTCCAGATATATCCTTGAATCATTGCCTTCTTCTCCTATTTCACCATCTACATACATTGTTTATATCAGTAGGAGATCTAAGAATATGATGAACGTGTGAGCCTAAAAATACAACCTTAGTTTTCTTATACTGATTAGTAGCACATATAATATTTTTTATAGTTATAATTTATTTAACTCTAGGGCTTGTAATATTTTTCTCACATAATATATTGGAATTTAATTATTCTCTTCCTCTATGATCATAACAAAGTTGAGGGTCATCTGAAATGGCTACATAGAGATACAATGACTCTCTTGATTTTGAGCTTGATAATAATGGTAGACATTTGAAGTTATCCATCAATTTATCAAAGGCATATTAACACTCTTGATCAATTAAAATTCCTTATGCTTTTAAATTATTTTGAAAAATAGAAGGTATAAATTGTTGGATCTTGAGAGGAACCTTGATAAACTTTCTACCCCACTTATACTTCTTTCAAATTCTCAGGTACTTCCAAGATAACGTTAATTTTTTGTGGATTAACTTGTATCCCTCTATAGTTGACCATAAATCTAAAGAACTTGCTTTCCCTTGCTCCTAATAGATACCTTTATGTGTGACCAATGATGTCTTCTTTTCATCCGCCTCCTTCATCTTGATATGATTATATCTTGAATAAGCATCCATGAAACTTAAGACTGGTGACCTGAGGTAGCATTCACCAATTAATCTATCTTTAGTAAAAGGTAGTTATACTTTAGGCATGCTTTTAATAAATCTATAAAGTTAAGACATATTTCCACTTCCTATTTGCTTTCTTAACTATAACCACGTTAACAAGTCACTCAAGGTAATCGAGTTCTTTAATAAAGCATGCATCCAATATTTTGCTCACCTACTCTTATCTGTTTTATTGTCTTTCTATTACAAAATTTATTTTCTTTCATTTTATTTATTTAAAGAGAGGGTTAGTATTTAACATGTGAGAAATTACTTCCCTACTCAACCCTAACATATTAATTGGAGTCTATAAAAAAACTTCCAAGTGTTGAAGTAAGAATTTCTTGAGAGCTTTCTTTGTGGTTTCTTTCTTCTAGCCCAAATTGTAAATGTACGGGTCTTTGGGTCTCTCATCTATAATCTGACAATTTGTTCATCTAGCTCACCCTTTATCTCTTTTTTTGGGATCCTCAACATTTAAATCATCCACGATCATTGTTCATGCAATCTCCTACTCTTTTAAAGCTATGCTATAACATTGTTTTATCATCTTTTGGTCCTAACTTATCTCACCTACTCCATTCAAGATGAAAATTTTTCACTACTAACTAGTAAGGTGATGGGATTTTCTGCACCACACAAAGAAATGGTCTGCCAATTATAGTGACATATGAAAAGGGTCTTCTTACTATACATAATTTTATATGTCATGACCTGTCCTAAATGTCATGGACTAAGAAATATTTGTTTCTCTGTACATTTGATCTCTCCTAAAATCAAGTAGGGGTAAGGTCACAAGTTTTAACCCATCTTTTTGAAGGTATTATAAAACAAAATTTCCATAACACTTCCTTTATCAACTAATATTTAATAAAGGAGATGGTTATTGATAGAATCACAACTATAATATCTTCGTAAGGTGACATATTACATATTTTTTTGAAGGTAATATCAAAGACTTCTATTCTTTTTTAGGTCTTTTCAAACTATATGTCAGGACTTTTGCCTTCTACCTTGACTTGGTCATCTCTACTATTTTTCTTTATAAAATGGTTTAACCTTCTTTGTTTTGTCCATTTAATGGCTACTCTTTTGACATTATTGTACTCATTTTTTTATGTCCAATATCCTTATATAAAAATATAGGTTATTATCCCTTTTTGTAGAGTTAGTGGTCATTATTTTTAGTTTCACGACTAAATCTTTTTAATAAATGTATAGAACTTAAGGTAATCTTCCTTAATATTTCTTTTGTTTTTAACTTTTGATTATTATGATATTGACTTTTCTAGGATTCATTGACTAAAGATGCACTCCTCGTTTTATTTTCTTTTTTTTATTTGGGGGTATTTTTAGATATCATTTATCATTCTAAACATTTTATATATTTTTTGTGCTTTGATTTCCTCTAATATAACCTTAATTCATATAATCATCTATTTTGACACTCCAAGAAATATATTTATTGAAAGAAAATTAAAAATGAGTAAGATATAATAAACATAATGTAAAATTTAATATTGTGAATAAAAAAGATGAGACTTATTTTACTTATAACAGCAAATTTAATTTAAATATCACTAAGCATTAAAAAAATAAATGAATGATTGGACTAACAATTTATAATAATAAAACTCCACAGACATAACTAAATATAAAAAATTGAAAAATTACTATTAATAATTATATTTACATATTGTTACGTATATTAAAATTTAATATTACTTTATGTTACTAATAACGAATAAATATTAATATAAATTAAATATGTTCAACGATCAAAGCTAACAAAAAGTTCAAGCAAACCAAAGAGAGTTCGGAAGGTGGATAGCAAAAGAGATACAATGCGTATAAGAAGAGCTAGCCACTATATAGATGGAGAAAGGGTATTATTTCTGAAATTTTAGGTGGGTCTAAATGAAGGGTATCAAATAGTTCTAGGAAAGGCGACAACACTACAGAGAAAGCCTCCATCAAAATAATGGCCTTTGACCTTAAAATCTTTGTAGAAAAGCACCTTTTAAATAATATTAAACCTCTCTATCTCTTTCTCAAATTCTACTTGTTAAATTGTTATTGCATGGAATACATAAAGAATGGGCTGTCCCTCCTCCTCATTTGACGTTAAAACACGTTTAAAAGACGTATTTAAAAGTTACAAGAAGGTTAGTAAAGAAAGTTTTTCAAATATGCTCTTACGTGTTTACTCTCAAAAGATGACAAAGCACTCATGTTTCACTCTTTATTTAGCTTTTTTGGATACTAATTTCAAAATATATTTTTCTTTTTTCTACTCTTTTTGCTTCCTACATAAGTGCTTTAAAGAACTAAACAAAATCAAACGAAGAATTCAACCTAGTAGAGTCTAAGAAACTCAACAAGTTAACAATCAAATTTTTTTTAAATACATGGGTTAAATAAGAAATAAAAATTCAAATAAAACATGAAAAGAATAGTAAGAATGTCAAGTTGTAGTTAGGATAATTTCTTGATGGTATATTATCCGCACACAACTTTCCTTTTATTTTCTCCTCTTTTTTTGGTAAATCAAAATACTTTATACAAATAATAAAATGTCATATACAAATCTTGAGATTCCTACACATGAATCTCTTGACAACAAGACAGAGAGCCAATTGAACCTACAATATTCCTTGTAATCTAATTCCTGTCAACAATTACATTAACATTTTCAAAATAACCTTCCTGCCAATCATTCCTTAGCAAGCTATCTAAGCTACACAGAAGCACAATTTACCTACTTCTTGCTGCAAGTTAAGCAACAGCGAAACAACCAATTTACTATCAACACATTCTAAGCATATTAATGCTCTTGTTCTCTTCTTTTCTTTTATTTTGATAAGTACACAAGTTTTTGATAAAAATGCAAATAAGAGGGTTTGAAACAATCAAATATGAACGGAAAGAAAGATTATCCAAAGAGGATTCCTAGCATAATAAGTAAAGATGGACACACCCTACATAAGACGATGATAAAATTTTAATTTTTGGTTGAAACTTTAGACACAATTGAAGGTATAAAAAACATACAAGAATTAACAAGTAAAACTTAATTTGAAAGAAAATAGATTATTAATAAACAGTACACAAAATAAAAGAATATCCCGGAGTTAAGAATTAACACCAACTAGAGAAGTTATAAATCAAATTGAATCACACCAAGAAAGTTAAATGGGATATATAAAGAGAACTAACTCATTGCTTATAAAGAATTAATATTAAAATTCATTAAGGATTTGAATATAGTAAGAAAGGAATTTTTTGATAAGTTTGAAATTCGAAAAAGAACAAGGAAAATAAGTAGTCATAGTTCTTAATAAACCAAGAAGTAAAGGAAACTCTCTAAATGAATAAAAAAAAACTCCTTAAGTACTAAACATAAATTAGGGTTTTGACAATAAATTCAGCCTAGGACATGATCAAGCTTTGGGTCATGTTCATTATGAAAACTTCAATGTTAATGGACATAGTTTGGTACATAACTATATTAGAGGTTGTATCTTTATAACTTATTTTTTCTTGAGAGTTACATACAAATCTTGATACAAACTTGAATACACAAAGATTTGACCAATCGCATCAAAGTCTAAAAGCTTTTAAACTCACGAGGATTAATAAATGTAAAACTATTTATCTTAATTTTTATTTCATTGCATTAAAATTCATCATCATTTTACAAGTACTTCAAACATTATATGCCCATAAAAAGTACGAATACATGTATTGCTTATCTTTACATGTATGTAACATTATATGTTAATTATAACGACACAAAATTGATAGTGCTTCATGACATTTTTAACTTGGGAATAACTTAATGTTAAATGAGATTGACCAACAAGTAATACTTGTGAAATTATAAAGATCACCATAGTGATACGATACCAACACACTTATTTTCTTGGAGCATAGGAGTTTACTTGGCCATATCGTTTAGCTAGTTCTTTAAAGTAACCTAAATCTACGGTTGATGACGTTGGAATGTAAAACCATCGAACAAAACTTTAAATCACGAGAGATTTGGGGCTGTTTTTTTAATTTTGAAAATGAAATACTTATTTTAATGTTTAGATCTGTTAATGAATCAGTAAACTTGCACTTGTAACGTGCCGTGGCTTGGCTGGCTTATTTTAGGGAAATATTTATTTTAACAACTAACTCAAAAGAAAGGGATGTTCAAGCTTCAAAGCTCAATCTGTGATGAATCATAACTAAACTAGGATGTATGCGATAAATATAAAGATGGCTTTTTCTTAAATAAACATTTCATGTGGCTTTTAATGATAAGAATAAGAATAAATATAAATACACGTGAATCTATATATATGAATCAAACTACAGGAAGATATGTAACCAGAAAAGTTGGCATATCATCCAGCATCCTTGGCTTGCTATTGTCAAATAGATCAAATGTGCATAGCACGAAACGTTTGATCACAGATGATTATAACCCTTATGCACACGATGTTCGAACAAAACTTCCCACTCTCATAATTGCTTTTTGAGTCACAAGAACATTCTTACTTTTTACCATCAAAACTCAGGTCCTTGATATGCTATATTAAAAAGAAATTGATCCCAAGGTGGAAAATGGTGTAAAATATATTTCGTCCACTAGGGTCGAACCCCTGGTGAGAGTCCTTTATGCTTTCTGAAAATCCGTACCCTACTAGAGTGTCTTATGAATTTCTAAAAAACTGAAAGATAAGGGAGAGAATTCGACCCGAAATTATTAAAGCTCTAGTCCATATACTTTTTAAGAAAGTTCTTGCAACGAATTTAAACACAAGATAAACCTGTCATTACTTGCCTCAATGCATGTCTTCAAGCAAGAAGGCAACTTCAATCCTTAGCTTCCAAGCCAAATCTCCAAATGGTTTCTACATTTACTCCACCTCCACTGCGTGTCTATGAACTCTCAGACATTTCCCGGAACCTAGCAAGGGCCTTCTTGTGAAGAAGTGTTTTGTAACTGTCCACAGACTGCACCTCAAGGCTAGGGTTCACCTTCTTCTGCTGACTCCCAAGTCCGGCTCTACTTTCCGTGCCTTGTGCCTGGACAGGTTCTATCATTCCACTTCCATCCTTCCCCAATCCCTGCATATTGTTTCAAGTACAAAGAAACAGAAAAGCCAATACGAAAATTTACATGTTAGAATCTAGGCTGATCATTGCTTGTTGGAGGACCATCCCACCGGCAAACCATTAAACTACTGCAGCACTTTTCATAAATATAGAAATACTTAGCCTCATTAATATGACAAGAAGAAACAAGTTAGAATGTGATATTCATTGCAGACAGAAAACTGACCAAATTAAACACATGAACATAATGGAGGCACTAAAACGATCAAGGTTTCTCTACTAATTTCAAGGACAGAAAGCATCAGGTTTCTCTACTAATTTCAAGGACAGAAAGGATAATAAGAGCAATCAATAGTAACTCAAGAGATTAGGATGAGTGCATAAGAAGGAAAGGATACCAAGCCTTCATGCCAGCCCATACTACGAAGCATTCGATTGCCCAAGTTACTCTCATCGATGACGTTGTCTGCTGTGATCACCTCATAACTCTGGACATTTGCACTAGCATCTCCAACACCACGACCTCCACCAACGCCAGGAGGGAAAGGCATCGATTTGAATGCAGAATCCCGATCTTCATAATTCACAATTTTTAAAAGCAGATGATTTCTCAAAAGTTAATATAAAACCATCAACTTGGATAACTGAAAATGTTATCAATCCATGATCAGATGAGCATTCACAGCACAATCAAAATGCCAACTTGAAATGCATCATTGCTAACAAACCAGATTATAGGAACCTATAAAAGAAAGATAAACCTGCTAGTATTACACAGATAGCTAATGAACTTACTTGAATCTCCATATCCACAATCAAGCAAATCATCTCCAGCAGATGATGATGAACAATACAAGCTCCTCCTTTCAGCTGCACGATCCCTGTAGGTATTCTGAGTTTGTTCCTTGTGAATAGAAGCTGAAGGTTGTGGCACTTCAGAGAACCTCCTTTTCCCAGTCACACTAGACACAGTTGGGGTGTAAGAACCCAGTACAGATGCATCTGTCCTGAAGGTAGTCAAACTACTTGGTACATCTGCGTGTTTTGATGAACCTATGACACTTGCAACAGAAGTGGGAACTCCACCAGATGATGTCAAATATGCAGTCTCAGATTTCACAACACCTTGGATGGAACCCCTTATAACCCCCATTAGAGCTCTGCCAGAGCTGTTGCTCACAGGAATTGACTTTACGGGAGACTTCAAACCAATAGTCTGGGAAATAGAGGATGTCATGCCATTTCCAAAACTGGATAAAGCACCATCATTTGTTGTCACTGCATCAGATTTCGACTTGTTTTTCACCAAATGTCTAACTGGAAAAGGTCTATCATCAACTGAACCAGATAGTTGATTGTCATCAAGGGCCACACGAGTTGCTTTCCCTTCATGACTCCTCTGTTTCCATATAGTCAACACATTGTTCATCTTCTTCTTGTTGGCAAGTTTGATCTCTTTTGCCTTCTCCTTCTCTTTCTTCTCCGCAGCTAATGCTGCTGTTGCAGCAGCCTGAATTGCATCAGGTAATGATGCAGCCTTTTCAACTGAAGTAACAGTAGTAGCTGGTGCAGATATTACTACCTTTCGGTCATTAGAACCATCTGATAGCTTGGATGCTTTATCTTCATTCTGATCTGTGCAAGGGATGTACTGTTGAGTCTGGTTATCAAATTTATACCATATGCCACCGTTGCTGTCATAGTAAAGGCCTACACATTAAAACACCACATTAAAATTAGAATCAGAGGCACTATAATACACTCAGGACAAGATCATGTTTTGTACATGTAACAATTGCAGTTTCCAATTTGCCCGATACTACAAATAACAATAATGACAGCATGCAGAAATTCTAAACCAAGAAATGTTCAAAGTGGGGCATCCACCATTTTTACAAATTGCAGATCATGAAATCCAGCCCACATGCATGTACACCTCAAAGCATTTGTGAATGTCAACCCTTATCTCTTCAGAAAGCCTCATGTACACAACCATCAGCTCTCAAGACAATTTTACATCTTCATAGACATATTATACACATACAATGCAATGTTTGTAATACAGAAATGGCTCAAACAGTATCAGAGTGACCATATGTGCAGCACTTTGGGCTATAGGCTACAGCCTACAGCCTTTTGTTAATAAGCATTATCCAAATCCAGATTAAGCATCGTTACAAAGAAAAGATATTTCCTGAAGAGACTTCCTAGCCGCAGCAACTAGGGATAAAATGGGTGCTGATTAGATTAGGCAATAGACATCTACTTCCCATGCAATATTTATTTTGCTAATTTTTCCTTTCCTTATCGTTATCATCTATAGATTAGTTCAATTTAATTAGTAAAGTTAATCTCTATTATCTTTAGAGATAAGAGTTCAGTTTCAACTAAAGAGTAGTCAATGCCTATATACACTAGTTATATGTTCAACTTTTGGCAGATTGTTAGTAATTTATTCCGATATTATCTACGGAGATTCAGCAACAAACGTCTAATTTACTTGCAATATTTATTTCTTTAGCTTTCTTTTGCTTATATTCATCAGTTAGCACTAATAGGTTAGTGCAAGTTTGTTGGTAAATAACTTAAAATCATCTTATTTAGTGATAACAGGAACTTATATACAGGTCTAATGCAATGATTGAAGAGTTTGTATACAACATTCCCTAAGATTAAGATATTACAAATATATTCCATGTCTGTACATTCGATAAAGAGATATGTATGACTTTCCTCTTCTAGAAATGGACAGCTCATGTGATAAACCACATGTATCAAGTGGTCATCCAACAGATATTCACAATCTGCATAATATCACAGTTATGTTAGTATCAATAATTTCTATTAGAATTTGAGCTTAGTTTCAATTAGTAGTTAAACAAGGGATGCGTTTCCATTGTAATAGTCTGTCTGAGGCCTATCACACATGTTATAGGTTAAATTTTATGGAGGTTGTCAATTACTAAAAATTATGATATTTCTAAAAGTGTGAAACTTGCTTTCGCTAAAAGCGATTCTTAGCTCATGTTTTTACCACCATGCTGTTCCATCACTAGCTGCTATCCTTGGTTACAAACGTCCATGCACATTGCAAGCTCAAGTTTGTATCACGAGGACAGAGATAAAGGTAAGTCCATTCATAAATTCACAAGAAACTCTAGATATGAATTCATAAGATTGCATTCCTAGGAGTCAAAGCTGTTTTATTAGCAGGTTACTTTTCAATTTATTGGCTAAATCAATCAAAGCAAGAATTCGTTATATTAACATTAAATTGTAAAATAAAATATGAATATCTGCATTTTGCAATTTTTAGTAATTGAATCTCAATCTCCATTTGTAAATTAATTAGCACAAATTTGATTGCAATTTTTTACTTAGACAAATTCTCAGTGGTTATGATAAGGTTATTATTAAGGCGAGGATTCTTTTTAGACAATTCCCCATTCGAACCAGTTTAAACTGTTGGAGTTTTATAAGGTTTTATGTACTTCCTTTGGTTTTGTTATGAATTTCGCACTTGACAATCACATTCCTAGAAAGGAAAGAGAAAGCAAGTGACAGTTCCTATATTACTTTTGCATTCAGTGAAGACCTCCCCTTGAGATAAAGGTAGGCCCTTAACAAAAACATCAATGTTGCACAAGCTAGTAGAGCAAAGAAGATAAGCAAAAATTAGACAGGTACCTGTATTTCCATCGTAGTAAAACCCTGAAGCAGCATCATAGTAATAACCAGAAGCCTCATCCCAAACAAACCCAGATTGCTTGGAAGAGACATCATTATGAACTGAAGCAGTCTTCTCATGCCCATTAGTAGATTGATTGTCATCAGGGTTATACTCCTTTGGTGCCCATCCATAAGCATCATACTAAAAAGAATATGATAGTTGCATGATTAATATAATTTCAAAACCTCAAAAGGCAGAACAACTAACATGAGTAATAGTAGTAACAAATATATAATAACATGTCAGCTGGTGAGCGTCTTCAAGAGATAAGATGATTAAGATTTGTAAAGTAAACATCAAGGCAAATTGGACACCAATATTAGACCTATGAGCATCATCCATAGCTTCAACAGGATTCTTGCATGCTATCCAGGACTTTTTGCTACCAATCCATTCTGTTAGAAATTTTTATCTTTCTCAATTAGAAAGGAAATTCCAAGAGTTTCTCAGGCTGTTCCCCATAACAAACTATTGCTGTTTCTTTGCTTGATCTTCAACACCCCAGGAAGATGTTCAATGGTTCTCCCGTAGCCTCTATGGTCACTCCAGAAGCCAGAGTTCTTTCCATTGACATTGATAGAATTAATGACCTGTTATCCAACATTATTTTCTTCCAGATTCTTCTCGCTTGGCCAAAATCTTGCCATCTCCTCACAAGGAATTGACATGCTTCAAATTTTTCTATTGTCACCACCAATTTCATTCCCTATATATCTCTTACTTTACATTCACAAAGGTAATACTACCTATGTTCTTCCATTACTTCAATCTAGATTATCACAATCAAAATATAACATGAGCCAACAAAAACATTAGCGGTGCTATGAACATCTGTTATTTTACACTAATAAAAAATTGGACACCCGGAATTTCTACCATCTAATAGAGTTTTTTATATTTGCAGATTGTGGAAAAGTATATTTTATACATACCAGTGCTTTCCAGAGCAATAAGATCTCAGACCATGCAAATTACTGTCCAACTAAAGAAAAATGCCTCCAAAAGTCAAAACAAATTTAGAAATACCTGTTGTGCAAATGCTGCAGCCTCAATAGCAGCAGCTGCTAGACTGCTTGATTGTGAAGATCCTGTTACTCCAGATCCCGGACTAAGAATGCTCTTTGCATAGGCCACTCTCAAGATCTGCCCATTCCTTTCAAGTGTTGTTCCATTGGTCACTTCCAGAGCTTTAGTAGCATCTTCAACCTACAAGAGACCAAACATATTGCAGAATTGTACATCAAATATACAAGAATCTGCAGCATCCACTGAGTAAAACAATGATTGACTAGGGGCATCAAAACATAGGACTATATGCACAGTTGAAGTTGGTTCAGGAGTGCCAGATATTGGGAGCTACAAGTGATATAGCTCACCATCCAGATCACTGAACTACAACCAGTAGACTGGCCAGTGACTTCCTCTTCTGTCAGGTCAATCGAACCTGGACGTGGACCAAACAACTGTTTTGTGTTATTTTTCATTAGAACTGATTTCCATAGATCATTTTAATGTTTGATTTATTTTGGGATGCATACACCCTTATTGTGAATGTTATATGTCTTCTCTTTCATCATTAATAACAGAATTTTGAGTCTTTACTTGGTCTATTCCAATTGAGATAGCCCTTCTCAACCTTATTCTTCATTGAAATAACCCAAAACTTAGGATACATTCATAATCCTTTAGAATTCAATTCTCGGTTCTCCATAGTCAAAAAGGTAAGTCTCAATTGTTTGATTTAACTTTCTTGGTAAGATTTCAATTTTATTTGTTGGTTCTTTAGGGTTGTTATTCCTTGCATCACCTAAATTTAGACATTCAAATTAGTTTGCGAATAGTAGCCACTATACTTTAAAAATTGAAATAACCAACAATCAAATAATAAGATGATAGAAGCAAAATATCTCATCAAATAACAAATACCATCCAGCATCACCCACTCAGGTTCGAAAAGTGCTAAATTGCAGAGGGTAAAAAGAAGACAAACTATAGCCTATACACATCCAAAGAAATCCAACCAGTCACTCTATAAACCCAACTACTGGCATTAGTTGGCTGCCACACCATTTAATCATTGCACCTCCTCAAGTTTCCTAGAGAAGATCTATATGTTTACATTGAGGAGGAACCACCCCTCTGATAGATCCTATTCTACCATGTTCTATCTCCAAAATTCCTATCACTCTACAAGGAAAGCAAGCACAATATTGGGAAAAAATCATATTGGTACACCGGCCATCCTCATGGTGGACATATCAATGCCAATGGAATCTTAATCAATATATTCCACATTTTGTACCTAGAACCATTAAATGAATGATTACTCCACTACATTTATAATAAACCACCAGAAATAAACACTTCACACCTACCCCAGCTGTTATCAAGGTCTATGAAATGGTAGGTAATGATTTCCATTTGCCATTTCTCCTCAAAACATCATCCATGGTGAAGCTACTTTTTATATACAAATTTGAGCTTAGGCTCAAAATTTTGCAAGCTTCATAATCTATACAAAAACACCAGTCATCTTGCGGTAATAATCCTCATTTATTAGATTGCATTGAATTTAATGAGAAAAGAAGTTGTTAAGTTCAAGAACCTTGAATTTAGAGACTGGAACAGTCAGTTGCATTTGAAGACATTACATTTGGCAAGAAATGGCAATAGCCTTGTTAAGTATATCATCTTCATAATAAGTTGACTCTTCCTTAGAAGAGTTGATACCTGGAAGGTAATAGTAACAGGTACTGCACGAATTAAGAAGTTTTCTTATCCAAACTATAACTTGATCAGTGTGCTGTCAAAAAATGTGACAGCAATTCTTATATTAACATTGTTGCCTAATAGTGTAGAGTGAAATATCAGGGCTTGTACACGATGGGCAGCAATCCAACAAAAACAAATATTGCCTAATGTACAAAGATTAAAACAAAGAATCAACAAAAAACTTGATGAAATTGGGCCTTCAGAGAATAACAAGGCATTATACAGCAAATCAGTGGCAGAAATTCATATTAAACCCATCTAATGGTTCTACGACATTAACCACTCATTCTATTAAAAGGTTTTCAAAAGTTTCAATACTTCATATCTTTTTGTTATTCTAGAAAACTAAGAACGAACAATACTTGGAATTTTGCCAATCAAAATGGAAATAAACACAAAGGCTTAAATGTTGAAGAAATTCAGTGACCAGAAACTAGCATACTGAGTGAAAATGGACAAAAGAAATTCAGTGACCAGAAACTAGCATACCGAGTGAAAATGGACAAATGCAAATCCCCTTGAAACATGAGTAAACTTGTCTCTAACAAGACGCAAATCCTGCAAAAGTTATGGACAAGAGGTTTTCACCACAGATCTTTAAGATGTAAATAATCAGTAAACTCAAATAATGAAAGTAAAATTTTCTCACCTTGATAGGAGCATGCTTGGAAAATTCATAGCGAAGAATCTCCTCGTCAGCATTTTCATCCAATCCACGAACAACCAGAACATGTGTAGGGCCTGATTACAAAGAACTTGATAAATTATATGACATAGACAATAGACATGTTAGGTGTAAGTAAGAACTTAAACCAACCTGAATCAAATCCTTTCTTTCCTAATGGCATCGGATTTGACAAAGCTATATCTCCCGATGGTGCATCATCCATTCGAGGCTCATTACACTACAATAACAGATAAGTAAATGTATTGATTTAATATATCCAAATCTTTTCCAAAATGCAAGCATACATGGAAAAATGGCATGTTCATCTTTTACACAAATGTTGAATAAATAAAGCTTACATTTAGTCTACGGTCAAAATTATATTAGTTCTGTTCTATTTTTTGTTTTCTGTTGATCTTTCTTCCAGGTTGAGTTGCCTTGTTTAAGTTTCCACAGCTTTTTAAAACCTATAGAAGCACTTTCAGAAGTCCTGAAATACAATTTGGTGTTCTCATCACCAACTAGTTCATGCATTATTCTTTACCATTTTCCCACAACAATTTTACAATAAGCAACCTGTAAATTTTACTAATTAAAAATTCTAAACCATCATAATTTTCCACATTCAATGATCAATTATCAAATGAAAAAAAAAAATTCAACTGTTGATTAGCAAAAACTCTTTTACTATAAATAAAACAAATTAATAGCTCCAAAGAGCATATTTTTTACTACCAAACATGTTTTCCAAAAACAAGAAAAAATCAAAATCATAGATTAAAAAAGAAGGTGATGTCAAACAGAACCTTAGCCTTTTATTTTAACTTCTGCACTTGAAATGTATTAAAACATTAAGAAATTCCAGAGCTTTATGCTAAGGTGGCGTGGCTACCAACTTGAGTCATTATCAGCAATGGGACCATCTTAACTTAACATAACTAATATTCTTCCGCTATAAAAGAGCTTTATAGTGCAACATATAGTGCTCATTTTTACTACCAAAAATGTTTTCCCAAAAAACAAAAATCAAGATTATAGATAAAATAATGAGGGTGATATCAAACAGATACTTAACTTTGTTTTAACTTCTGTTCCTGGAAAGGTAGGAAATCAAACAATAAGAGACACTTTGTGTCTTTTATGCTAAGTCCAATTTAAAAATAAATTCCAAGTTCTAGATAGAATCTTAACATAACTTAACTTTGTTTTAACTTCTGTTCCTGGAAAGGTAGGAAATCAAACAATAAGAAACACTTTGTGTCTTTTATGCTAAGTCCAATTTAAAAATAAATTCCAAGTTCTAGATAGAATCTTAACATACTTTATGGTCTTTTTTTTCAATTGACAAGACCCACATGCTTACTAATCCATCTCATTTTCAGCAAGGGTTCCATCTCTAACATAACTCACATCCTTTCACAAATTCTGACACAATCAAATACTATATGATTTTTATCTAAAAATGAGAACTTTCTTATAGGGATGATGGAAATCGAGGTAGCCAAAAGAACTAGGGGCTAGAACATGTGGATTGTTTTAGGTACTGACCAAAAAACACTCCTAAGTCAAATAAAACAGTTTTTTAAAATATAATAAATAGTTGCATTTAGTCAAATAAACATATTATGCTTAAGGGTCAGCCTTAGAGCAACTAGTAAAGTTGCTTCTTTTTGATCATAAGGTTATAGGTTCTAGTCACAAAACAGACTCTTTGTAAAAATACACAAGGGAAGGTTGCGTACATTATAACCCTTACCAGACCCCAACAAAGCGGAGAACCTTGTGCACTGGATACGTTGACATTTGACATTTATAAACATATTATGCTTAAGATTCAGTTCTACAATTTTAAACTTAGATCTAGTATTATGCACTGCATATGCTAATTTATAAGAGAAGAAGAAACATAGAGAAAGTCGTTTGTAAAGCATAGAAGTTGGGAATTGCAAGACAATATCTTTACTTCATGTTGCACCTTGGTGCCAAGGAATCCTAACATGAGTGCCTTGACTTCCTCAGTGCAATATATTATAATTTCCTATGAAACAAATGCTTCTTTTCAAGTGAAAGATTGAAGGGTAGTAATAAATTAATATTTGATTTTTCCAATTTAAAGTTTATATTAGCTTACATTACCATATATCTTTCTGGTACGTCATTTTCAAAAGGCACAATACAGAATATATCAATCTCACTTCGGGTGAAACATATAACAAAGCCACAGTATTTAATAAAGCCAATAGACAACCAAACATGTGCAACAATATAAAAATCCATGCCAATAGTTTCTCACAAGACCATGTAAAGAGGATGCATGAATCAAACACAATCAAGAAAGGCAAACCTGAAAACAGGACGTCCGTCTTGCAAAATTAACACAACCACAAATTGTACACATCCAATCAGATGGAACTGCCATGTTTCTGTGTTTGACATGACCAGATCTTATAGCATTGTCTTGACCAAAAGGTCCACTTGACCCTCCAGTTGGCTTACTACTGAACGAAACATAAAAGCAACCATTACAGTATGTAACAATTATGGCAGTCACGTCACTAAGCTAGTATCTATAGATGTGATGAATTTCCAAAATTTAGTTAGTTGTCTAGTTGTGCTTGTATCATAATCTAACAAAGTTTTAGGTAAGCATTTTTTAAGGACCCAAAAAGGTGAAATCTATAGAAAAACTGTGTTCAAACAATGTATTAGAATAAAAGAATATACAAGTCATATACAGGCCACCAGATCATAATTGTGGACTTCGAAAGAATCAAAGTTCCATTTTTCTTACACAAACCCCATAGCAAGTTAAATGTTTCTCCTTTGGGGGTCAGGGCTACTTTTATAGTTCCAAGCACATTGGTAACAAACTATACCTAACATTAAAGTTCAAGCTTTTGCCTCAGTCATTAATTCGTTTCCTTATTACATTTTTCCTTCATATTGTAGGTCTTTTTAGAATCAGTAACCATATTCTGAAATAACAAGCTGTCATTAACTGACAATATATAGAGCTGAGCAATTTCTAACATAAAGGACTGAACCTTTTCTCAAACAGTAGGACATCCAATCCAATTTTTTTTATATTCAAATAATTCAATACAGTATTCACATTCTAAAACTATAAGCTGTTACAAACTGAGCATACAGAATTGTCCAATCTTTCAATTGGACTGAATCTTTTCTCATTTCAGTAGGACTCCACAATTCTATAGAATGAAAACTGCTTTCTTTTCCTTAAAGAGTGATTCCTAAACAAACTACTTTGATGCTAAAACTACAATACACAAATTAGTATTAGTAGTAATTAAAAAAAAATTATTAGACTAATTAGAATAGTCATTCGTGAATTCAAAAATGATCGTAATAATTTTAGCGTGTGAAATATAAGCTTCTTAGACTTTGAAAAACTCCATCTCTGAAATTATCAACTTTGAGCACTTCAATTCAAAATTTTCATGCCATGATAGAAACAATTAAGCAGTACCTATACTCAAAAAGAAGCTTCCTTCCATCCACAAGAAGACCATCATCACTAATCCTATCCATCATTGCACATGCTGCATCCTGTTCATGAGAAAGCACCCTTGTAAAACAATTGTTGAAAAAGATGAAGAAAACAAAAGCCTGCACATTTTAGGGTTCTACATGGTATTTACCACAGAAGGAAAATCAATAAAAGCAAAGCCACGAGAAATCCCAGAATTACGTTCTTTAATCACACGAACATGACGAAGTGGTCCCCACTCGGCCTAATTGCAAGAGAAAACCGACTAACGTCATCAAAATCTGGGACAAAGTAAAATCTTCAAAAGAAAGGGAATAGATAGGCAGTTACAAGTATCTGATACAAATCTTCTTCAGTTGTCTTCTGTGAAAGACCCTTCACAACAACAGTTGCAGAGGGAGCCTACAAAAAAGGAAATGTGCCTTGTCAAGGCCTTTGAACATAGTATATATCGAACTTGCAATTACAAAAGAATTACTAAAAATGGCAGATCAGACATACCACAGAATAACTCCCTCGTAAATGCCTTTCCTCATGATCCCTGCACTTTTCAGATCTCTCTTGATGACTATCATCATAGCTATCTGCACATTGATTTTGACTATGACTTCGGCCTCGGGGAGACCTTGACCTTAACCGATCATCATGTCCACGGGACTGAGACCGCTCATATTGTCTTTGAGAACTTTGAACCCTTTCCCGACTCAAACCTCTGCTATCATGCCCTCGATCTCGAGATCCATGCCTCTTCCAACTGTCACCTCTCCTACTACCTTTATCATGATCAGAGTCATAACTATAACGACTGTAATCACAGGCCCTTTCACGACTAGCCTCTCTACTTTGATGTGAACTACGACGCTTATAGTCATAATCATCATACCCATAATCTTCACAATCACGCTCTCCAAACCTAGAAGGCCTGCCAAGTCCGCTACTACGAGAATTGTCATTATTTCGATAGCCATCCCGTTTCTGAAGTGAATCAGTCTCACAATCTCGAAAAGCATCCAAATCATTACATGAATCCATGTATGGTCTCTCATGTCTCCTAGACTCCCTGTGAGCTGGATATTCTTCTTCATAACTCCTCTGTCTTGAACGAGACCAAGCAGCAGCAGGAGATGAAGGATAATATTCCCTCTCCACAATGTCCCGATGGAAATTATTTTTTGGGTAAAAATTTTCCCTCGAGTATCTTTGATCCGAAAACCTCCTCTCATCATACAAATCGCCAACCCTAACATAATAAAATATGGTTGGATGGAAGAGAAGAAATGATATATGAAGCCACACACTTGACATTGGAAAAGAACAACTAAAGGGCACGTGGAAAAACTGCATAACTTTGCAAATCTTAAATTCACTAGGGGATTGGAATAACATAAAAAGAAGGAAGATGAAAAATTTACACATAATTTGAGCATCTCATCATCATAATGTTATGCATCATTAGAACTCACCGGTAGTTTGGATCGTGAACTGTGTCATATCCCTCCAAAGCCTGTGGATTGAACAGAATAAGCTATGTCAGCAACAAATATCAACGATGGTAGGAGGGTTAGGCAAATCCATTACATATCCTCACAACTGTCCCCCACATCTTTCTTCTATATTCTTTAAGGAAGAGATGCCCCAAAAATAGATGGCCAAGCACATGAGCCCTAAAATTTTGTTGAATATACGATCCCACATTAATGTGATTATTAAGGAGGAAACCACAAATTACGCTGTTATTATCCCATCCTTGCTGAAGACCGTAGCGATCACCAGGATCCATTTCTGGGCCCCCCACCAACCCCTGCACGTATTGTATCCTGACGATGTTTTAAATTCTTTTATATTCCTGTAAATATAATCCACAAATACAACAGTTATCTCAAACTGAACCAAAAGTTGGTGACTCCCACAAGTTAACTTTTGTCTCCTGTTCCACAAACCCTAACAACAGAGAAAAGAAGCAACCCAGTACGTAGACAAATAAGGGGATTCAGAAATTTGTTTGTCAAAGATCCGAAATTGAAGTTTGAACAAGTAATCGTTCCGTGTAAAGCACCTTCTTTTCTACAGGCACGTTGAGTCTGAAGATATATCAATGAATCTTTGCCTCTGCCACTGTTTTGTTCTTCAAAACTGAATCTTTAGCTCTCCGTTTTGCTTGGATTGTTCAACCAGGGCCAGAAGACCGAAAAGTAAACGGGTTCGTGTGTGTAGGACAGAGCCATACAGAGTTTGATTGAACAGAAAAGACTGATGAGTGGCAAAACTAAAAACACAGAGAAACGGCGGGTCAAAGGAAATATATACAGGACCCAATATTTAATTTTTCTCAAAAAAAATAAATAAACTCACTCCATCATTTCTCTGCTCAATTAACACTATGTTCATGTTATGTTCTTAGTCCACGTAGCATGCCAGATATACTCAAATGCTAATACATATAATATAATTATTAGTTTTAAGTTTTTTTTTATAAGATCAGTTTTAAGTTTTAAAAGAATTAATTAATTATTTATTTAAAGAAAACACAAAAACTTATTTTCCCTCGTATTAATCTCCACTATTATCAAATTCCTAACTTTCGTAAAATCTCTAATAATTTTATCACTTTCTTTGTTATTCATTCATGGTCTTTGATTATTTTTTCATGCTTCTTCCTCTATTTTTGTTAAATTCCATTATTTTTCTTGCTTCTTCCTTCATCTTCATCAATTTAGACTATTCTTCTGGCAACTTTGTCCTCCAATTAGACTTGTTTAGAGGATTTGGTGTATTGTGGTTTCAAAGGTACAATAATCTCATATTTCATTTTACTTATTTATTGTTTATTAACATTGTCTATGAATAAAGAATATCTTTTATATTTATAAAGCTCAAACTCTTCTCTACAGAGGCAAAGAAAGTGGAGGAAGGTGGTCTCCCTTGTGCTCCCTTGTGTTTTAGAATACAAAATTGAAGGTTCGTGGTCCAAACATGCATATGTATTCTCTCAATTCCTTAATTTATCTTTGAAAGCCAATGTAATTTTTTTAGTAAAATGTTGTAACTCGACAAGAATTTGTAACATTATTTTAACTTAATTAGGTTGGTCATATTTTGTATGAATAAAATTTTGTGTCTATTTGTGACTTGCTAGTAAGTATGCTTATTTATCTTGATGGTTCGTTTACATGGTGACAACATATGACCATCAAAGTCTTAATTTTTCTATGGCAACTAAAAAGGGAGTTCAAAACATAGGTATGAAAGTTAGGTTATCAACATCATATTAGAAAGAGAAAGTAACAGGAGGAAAATTATCGATCAACTATCATCATAATGGGGAAAATGATGCAAAAAGGATGATGTTTCTATTTTAATTTTTTCTTATTAATTTAAGGTTTAAGTTTCTTAAAGAAAAATAAGAAACCTTACTAGGGTCTCAAAACTTTATTTATGTGTGTGTGTGTATTATATTTTTTTATTTTTATAAATTGAAGTTTATATTGATAGGACCAAATTAGAATTTAAGTAGTGTTACAATTTAAAGTCTACTTGGAGCAATATAACATATAGATAAGTAATAAACTAGATTCCATTGTGTTTTATTTTTTGTGACTAGTAATTAGTAGTGACCAATGCGTTGGACCCTGGAAAATTTTTCTTTAAGTAAGCATGATTTTAAATAATTTTGGAGTTTAGATATATTTAATCATTGGAACTATAATGGTGCCAAGGTTAGTAGGATTTGTTGAATGGATAAATGAAAGTAAAGTGTTGATGTAATAAGGATGTTCAAGGACGTTTTTGGGAGATCACTTGAGCATAAAAGAGCATAAGCCTA
>JANZLC010000007.1:775140-788481 GCA_026413385.1 Erythroxylum gracilipes
GTTAAGCAAGAGATAAAGTTCAATCGCCCTATCAACTGTTGAAGCTGCGTATATGTCTGTCGTAAGCTATTGTTCACAAACATTGTGGATCAAGTACCAATTAAAAGATTACTCAGTACAAGAAGAGGATATCCCGATCTTTTGTGACAATACGAGTTCCATCAACTTGTCGAAGAATCCAACACAACATTCAAGAGTCAAACATATCGAAGTGGGACACTATTTCTTACGAGACTACATTCAGAGAAAGATCGTGAGTCTTCAATTTGTTGAGACGAGTATTCAATGGGCAGAAATCTTCACCAAGCCATTGAGTGAAGAACGATTTAAGGAAATCAGATAGAACCTCAATATAGTTATGCTATGCGACCAATCATCTGATACGTCACAACCCAGTTAAAAGGCCGTAGGAGTTAACGGCGTCAGTAACAGTAACTTGCAGATGGAAACTTATGGCATAAGAAAGTTTTGGAGGCAAAAATTTTCATAATATTGAGAACATCACCTACTCTAGAATACTCTTGATATGCCCTGATATCGACCTCCGAAGAAACTTCAACAAAACCATTCATTATTCTGCTCTCTTAACCTCAGTAACCAACCTTACCTTCAGAAGAAGAAATCTATGCAATCAGTTCCTTACCAATCGTAGCAGCAAATGGAGCCAGCGATGATTTACGAAAGACATGTTGATTTTGAGTCCTTGAGGATGGATGACATGGACATTGAAATAGAGATAGTCGCAGCTGGGTGGAGGAAGTTCTTTCAAATTCGAGAAATTGTCTATCAGAATGAAGTGTATGATTTCTGTAAAATTTTGAGCATGGTAGACAATGTTATTGTATCAACTGTAGATAGGCTGTCTATCATAGTGATAATGGAATCGATTGAGAAGGTCACTGAGTGTCCATCTACTAGAGAAAAGCTCACAAGCAAAGCTAGATGGATGACGAAGTTCAGCGTGAATGAAAATGAAGTTAATCGATAGTTTTATGGAAACAACGACCCACGTGAGATGAAGGCCTCAAGTTTGGTGCCGAAGGCTAGGGTCTTACATGCAATCCTTGTCAATTGTATTCTACCAAGAGTGGGTTCAAGGCATTTGGTGGCGACGTTGGATGAACAATGTCTGTTCTATCTATTGAATTGCCAACCCATTGATTTACCATTTCTGATTTTTCAGTATATAGTCAAGGCGATGAAAGATTCGAACAGTTACCCGTATGTAATGTTGCTGACACGGATATTCAGAGATGATGGAGTCCTTCTGGATAGAGGAAATAGAATAAAGTTTCTTATCAAGATCTTTATCAATTTAGCAACAGTTGGTAAAATTGGTTTAAAGAATCTGGATAGAGAAGAAGCAGATTCTGAGATTACAGCAAGAACTGAGGGGCAGTGTGCCAAGAAGAGGACTCCCATAAGAAGTTCTAAATCTCAATCTAGTGAGAAAAGACCCAAAACTAGAGAAAAGAAATTATCAGATGAAGCAGTGAAAGAGAAGATGACCTCTAGAACAGAAGGTAGCCAAGTTTGGTATATAGAGAGAATTTCCTTGAAGAGAAAGGGGGAGACACTCGCAGCCAAAAAATTGAAACAAGTAAAGTGGTCACCTAGAGTGCGAACCATACGACAGCAAGAGGAGAAGAAATCCAAAGAGCTTAACCGTGACGAAGACTCTGAATCAAGAGGATCTCAGCCTACAAGATCTTTAGTCTCAATATTAAAGGAAGACACAGCTAAGATGACTAGAGAGACTGAGAATAAAAGAAAATTGGAGTTTGAGAAGCAGAAACCGCAAGCTCAATAGACCCCAAAACTGATTGAAAAAGGCAAGAAGCAGAAAATCAGTCAAAGAAAAAGCACTCCCACTGCTGTTCAGAAGAAGACGAAAGTAGAATGATGATGAGAAGTAGTACAATGAATTTGTTGAATGATGATGAGAAGAGTATGTATGAGTTTCTAAGTGATCAAGGAACCAAACCATACCCTACTCAGATGACAAAACAAAGGTACACTATTCTCCCAATCACAAAGGAGTCTGTGATAAAGGCTGTGCCTGACCTACAACCGAAGCTTTCCATTGTTCGCAATGATGATAAGGGGAGGAAGAAACTTTACCCAGAGGGGGTAACAAGTGATCTTTCAGACGATCAGATTGAAGCTGAAGTGCAACGCATAGACGAAGCATGCTATGCAACATAGGCAATGACAGGAACTTTCATTTCTCATCATATTTCACAAGATCCAGGAAGCAGTGGTAGTCAATCAACTATCAATGAACCTTGTCGAGTGGGTGGAAAACTTACAAAAGGAATGTGTAGATCTGTAAAGATTGGAGATGTTAGTTATGTAACTGAGTCCTTGTGCATCTGATCTTGCGCATTAGGCCATTGTGTACTATATCTTCAAATGGAGAAGTTTTATCCTTGCTTGGAAGACAAGTTCTGCGACTACCTATCCCTGATGATCTCAATCTTCCAGAACTTAACCTTTCTGTTCAACCTCCTGCCATTGTTATAAGAAAAGCAAATGTTCTATCTTCAGATGCTTATAGCACCAAAATTGCCTTTGAAGAAGAACAACAGAAGGATGATGAGTGACCTACTTCATCAAGTGACTTACGAGCGGAGATTGTTCAGATTCGAAAAGACTACAAGTCACTCAGCAGAGAAGTAAGGGAGATGAAGAACATGATGACAGAAGTGCTGAAGCATCTTTAGTTGAAATCATTTTTGATCAATAACAAATAGGGGGAGAAGGGAGAATGGAACAAGAAGAAGAAATTAAAAAGAAAAAGATAGGGGGAGGAAGAGTGAAAAGAAAAGAGAATGAAGAGAAGAAAAGAATTTTTTTCAATTCTGAATTCTGTTTTTCTGAACATGTTTTTTCTTTCTTACTAATATAAGTATTTGTTATCATCAAAAAGTGGGAGATTGTTAAATCAAAATGACTTTATGTAAATAATTTTGATGGAGGAAAAATAATAATGAAACACAAAAAGCAAACGAAAGAAAAAGCAGATAGAAGGAAGAGCTAAGCAAAAAACAAATGGAAGGAAGCGCTAAGCAAAAAGCAGATGAAAGGAAGTGCTAAGCAAAAAAAAGCAGACAGAAGCACTAAGTAAAAAATAGATGGAAGCGCGAAAGCGAAAAGAAGACGGAAGTGCTAAGACAAAGACAGACGATACAAAAGACAGACGGAAGAAAAGCAGACGCAAGGAACATAAGTAAAAAGTGAGACGGAAGATCTGATACCATGTCAAACTAAAGATTAGCTTGAGACGGCTACAGAACTCAACTGAATAAATGATTCTTGAAAGATCAAGAAACAAGAAGAAAGAAGCAGTTGAAGACAGAGACTATAAATATGAGTCGAAGTCGAAGACTGAAGAAGATTAATAATTATGAAAAGCTTAAGTGATTTGAGAAATTTTATTGTGTGAAAAACTTAGAGCTATTTTTTATTTGTAACGAAGCTCGAAATATCTTTCAGTTGAAAGAAGAGCAGATAGCCTGAAGAGGCTAAGAGTGAAAGAATACTAGTTGTAAGAGACCTGAAGAGGCTCAGAATTAAAGACTACTTGTAACGTTTTGAGAGATAGTGAAATCTCAGAAAGATATCTGAGGACTGGACATAGCCCACGGTTTGGGGTGAACTAGGATAAAATTGTCGTGTCTACATCTCTCAACTCTCATCTCTTAACTCTCTTAACTCTGAAATTTTTGATCTTACTATTTTCATACGAGAACTTCGAAAATATTTTACAATATTGATTTTCAGTAGTTTTGTGAAAAGAACAAGTTTCTTTTAACGAAATCGTTTACAAGGGGATTAACGAAAAAGAATATACAATTCAACACTCCTTCTTGTGCATTTGTTTATCGGTTATTAAGTGTTGTATTAATGTGTGATTCACTTCAATATCATCACTTCTAGATGTTTTACGAAGTTTGGTGATTAAACTGGCACCAGTAGTTTGATGGGCTAGCTACCCATCAAGTCTTAACACTAAGATGAGATCTTGTGTGTTAATCACCATATAGAGTAAAAGGGGAGTTCTAGAAGGAAAAACCAACATAATGGCAAAACGGTTATTTTACCCTTTATTGTGTGGATTGCTATAATATGGTTCATAATAAAGTTTACAATTGGACAACTTATTTGAAACATGTATTCTCATAATATTTAGTATTTCAAGCGTTTAACTAATTGTCTTTAATGGAATGACATTTGGTTAATAAGCTGCAATTAATTCTAATGAGATTAAATTAATTCCGGGCTTATTGGAGCTTGAATTGTTTAAGTCCAATTAGATTCCCCATTTTGCTTCTAGGAAGGTTATCAAGCAAAGTAAAAAATATAAATAGAGGTTTTAAATCCCAAGATTGAATGTTGGGCTTACTTTAATTAGAAGCCCAAATGAATGTTTAATATTGGGCTTGACTTTGGTTTGATTTGATTAATTAAATTGAAACAAAGTTATTAAAGAAAGAAGAAGGGCATATTTTGATTTTTTATACCTAAATGTGCAGCTAGACATTTAGCATCGAATTGCTAAATTAAAGATGTTTTTGTCATGCTTTATCATCATTAAATGGAGTAATGATCTTATCATTAAATGGTTAATGGTTGTCTTTAATGATAGCATGTAATGTAACCTTTTAACATTCATTCGACTAAAGAAAGGAAGAGGTGCATTTGATGTACACTCTCTTCCTTCTTTCGTCCATAACCGAAAATGAGAAGGTCTTAGTAAGGTTATTGGTCTTTTCATATACCCATCTTAAACAAATGAGAAGATTCTCATTTATTGGCTTCTTTATGATTGATTAAAGAATGAAGTAATGCATTGGATGCACATCACTTCTTTCTTTCATGATAATCGAAACTGACAAGGAGAGTAAGAAATGTTCTTACATTTTTGACTCATTCTCTCCTCTCATACAAGCATAGTCGAAACTTGAATGAGATGAGTCTCATTTTTAGCTTCTTCATTCTAAGAAAAAATTTCCTCAAAATATTTCTTCTCCTTTCCCACTAAAGGATCTTATTAACCAATTTGTCCAATAAAAACAAGTGGTAGATCGAATTTGTCAAGAATACAATAACAAAGAAGGATACATTGACAAAGGAAAGGATACAAAAGAGTCAAAGTTATAGAAAGGATTCAAAGAGGATACAAAAGCGAGGAGTCAAAGTTGTAGCAAGTAGTTAGTATATTTCTACCACCTTGTTCTTATGTAAATTATTTTCCTTATATCGTATCATGTATTGTTGAAATATGTTGATTTGGTTATTCTATTTTCGCTGCGTTTTGATTTCAAAAAAGTTTTGAAATCTACCGTTTTTGCCAAATCATGTATGCTTTTGATTTCGATCCAACAAAGCCTTCTATCTAGGCTAGAATTTGATCAACCTAAATGGTAATTTTATTATTTAAGTATATAAAAGGTTTTGAATTTTAATTAGCATAAGGGAAGATACCATGGGATTGTGGAATAATGCAGTGCTATTAGGGAAGCTTGAAAACCATTATTCAATAGCCAAAGCCCTATCTATCTTCTTTCTTAAATACCTATTATCCTTTTATTTATTAGACCATATGTAAAAGGTTCCCATCATCTTAATATTAGTCACCTAGATTGAGCTAGTACATCCTTTGAAGTCATTCAAGATATTCTCTAGGTAAGAATTATCCTCATCTTCATTAAGGTGTAACATGCTCTTAAAATCACCAAGTAACATGCTCTCAATTTCTTCTTTACCAACTAACCTTTATGTAGTCCTATTAGGATCCTCAAACTTTCTACCACCCCTGAAGATAATTGCACTAACATTTTTTATATTTATCTCAATTTATGAAGGAATTTTTGCTCCTCTTTGGGCTTCTAAATAGTTGATAGACAATGCCATCTAGCTTATCTGGTTCTCCAAATTCTATATGCTAGTTCTAGTCTCTTGGAATTAAGATTTTGTCTTCTGCAAAACTGCCTTACATCCTGCTAGAATTGAAAAGTGTTAGTGGCAAGAGACTTAACCATATCCTCCATTGATGTACTTGAGGTAAAAGGGGAGGCTTGATATCTATGTTGAAATTGTTGTTCACCTTGTGGCCGATATAGGAAGTAGTTCCGCTTCCTATTCCCTCTATGACTCAGGTTCGGGTAATCTCTCCAACCTAGTTTATAGATTTGGGAATATGGATTGTACTGATAGGAAAATTTTCCTCCTATAGCATTAACATACTGCATATTTACATTTTCCAAAGTTAAACGCCCATCTATTAGGTGGTTCGCATTTGTGCATATCCCACAGGCTTCCACCTATGCCTTTCCTATAGCAACTTGTCTAAAAAATGATGTTGGTTCATCAAAATAATGTTCTATGGATGAATTGTTTATTTACTCGATTAAAACATCGTTGTGAATGCCATACGCTCGATCAAAGTTTTGGCCTACATAAGAGTCTTTTCATACAATGCTCCACCATTTACTGCATCTGCCAAGCTCCTATCAATACGTAACAATCCTTTATAGAACTATTGGATAAGGATTTTCTAGTGATATTATGATTAGGGAAACTATAACATAACTTCATAAAGTGTTCCCAATACTTGTAAAGGAATTATCCATAATGTTTCTTTATCCCATAAATCTCTTTCCTCATACTAGTTGTCTTTGATATTAGCAAGTACTTCTCTAAAAACAACCTCTTTATTTTGACCTATATGCTCACAATCCATATAGGCAAATCAAAAGGATAGTCTTTTGTTGCATCCTTCAATGAAAATGGAAAGGCTCTCAACATAATATGCTCTTTCATCACCCTTTAATTTTTCATACTAAGATAGACGACACTGAGCTCCCTGAGATGCTTTTGAGCATCCTCACTTGCATGATAATGAAAGTTAGGAAAGATATGGATTAAGCCAAACTTAAGCTCAAAAGTAATATGTTTAGCAAATTTTGGAAAAGCAATGCATAAGGGTCTTTGAGTTAAGCCTAGTATAGCTAACTCTCCTAAAGTTCTTGGATTGACCATGGCTTCATCAAGTTCAATTCATTGTCGTATTCTTAGAAATATTTTGGTTTCTCTATGTAACATTCACAATGTCCGAGTGATCTTGAGATTAAATTATGCAAGGTCTTGATAAGGAGATCTCGTCACTACCACAGAAAACACTAACAAATATAAAAAGATCAAGAAATAACTATAAAAATCAATTATAAACAAATAAACATAAAAAAAAAGCAACTGATATAAAAAACAAAAAATAAATCACTTCTCTTCCTTACAATAATTCCACAATTCTTGAGGCATTTCTAATATACCAATAAATAAAACCTAACTTTGCATAACTAAAAATTTGTAGTAGTGCTAAGAAAGGATCGTATCCACAAGGAGTGTATATCTAGCTTTTGTAATAAATAAATTAGTGTTTAAGATTGGGGGTATGGTTGACTTCAATTAATAAAATAAAGTAAAACTAAATTATTAAAAACAAATCAAATCAAACAATGAAGATTTTATAAAATTAGTCAGTAGGTTTCGAATCCAGTTCGTGGTTCAATCTCATCCTTCACATAAATATGCACAATCAATCATCATATTATTAACTATAAATTAACAATAAGCTCTTTTAATCCAGTTTTTCCTTAGGTTGTATCTAATTAAAACAACGTCTTTAATTAGGTTTATCTCTTACATAACCTAGAATAAGCTCTCCAGATTTAGTGTGAAAATCACATTATACAATATGTGAATAGCTTAATCTAAGAAACAATCACATAAGCTTGGGTCATTTATCCTATGTTTGTTATCCCTTTACCACAAGTAAATCAGATGTGCAATGATTAAGTATTGCAATCTAGATTTTAATATTGGGTTCATACATAAATAATCTATTTTGAATATCAAAATCATTCATTCACAAAACCCAAAAATTTATTAATAAAATAACATAATCAATTCAAAAAGAGAGTTAAGAACAACATCACTAGATTAATCAATGCCCAAACATGTTCATCGACCTTGATATATCCATTGAACTTGAAAGATGAAGCTTAGCTCTGCACTGATTTCCAAAGGGGAAGGAATTAACCTCCTTTTTGATTCTCTATTGTCTTTATCTCTCATTTAGCCATTTAATTGCCCTTTTATGCTTAAAATTGGGCTTTTGTAAAATCTCTCATTAATCCAAGTTTGTAAAACCTTTTTCTAGTTTAACAACTACCTACTAGAGCTTGATTTTGTTATTATAACTTTGTTGGTCATAAGTGCTTTATTTATATGTGGAAGCTCTAAATGGTGAAAAAAGAGCTAATGTTTTAGAAATACTCAATTAGTTCAAGATTCTACTAAAAAGAAATTCAACTATATTCAATAGGAACATGACCAATCTCATTAAGCTTCTAAAGGTTAAACTATCTCTATTTTGAGTATATTAAGGGCCATAGGAGTGCATAATTCTCTCCTCCAACATAAATTTAGATTATCATAGCTCAAAGAGGGGGAAAAACTTAACACTTTTCTATAAGAAATTTGTATATAAGAGAAATACCAATAATTTTCTCCTTGCAAAAGCAAAATGGAAATTGGGCACTGAGTTTGGAAGGGATCAAGCTAAAAGCTTAAGAATACTTCAATAATGTTGATTGCAAAACCAATTACTTGTTTTATGCTAAAAATTGCAAGTATATGGGTCATTACTTGTAGTAAAAAATAGATATCGTCCCACAATGATTGTGCTTAGGAACCACTTTATTCAGGTTATGTTTTGTTTAAGACTTAAATTCGAATACTAAACTGAAAATAAACTAAATTAGTGAATATGAAACTTCAAATTTTGATAGGTCCAATATTTATTTAATAGTGGTACATGATGAATGCTTGAAATTATTTTGATTAAAAGGAAAACTTTTAAGAGCATAGCAAAAGAAGAAAAGTTTATAGTACCAATGGATTTATAATGAAAAGACCTGTATATTATGAACAAGCTTCTTGTAATATTTTCTTTGTGAATTTCCTTTAAATTTTCACACTTTTATTATCTAAACCATACCTTACCTAAGCCCCATTGCAACCATATAATGACCTTTTGACTTTTGCACTAGTTTACATAAGTGGTGGAGATGTGATAATATTGCAAGCCTATTGCTAATCACTCAACCATAATATTGAAATTTGTTGTTCCTTTTTTTTATTAACCTAATTAATTCTTTTGGAGGTTAATATGGTAATAAAAACTAAGTGGTTGTATATAAAACAAGTTAATGTCAAAACCAGCTATCTTAAGCAAGCATTCCAATTTCCTAGACAACATCATTTATATGTAACTTTTGTAAAAATAATTACTCAAAACATTCAAAATTAACGGAAATTTTACAAAAATCTCACCCTATTTTTTGTACCACACATAAAAGGCACAAAACAATCAAAATATGCTTTTATGTTCTCCCCCACACATTTAAACACTAAGTTATCCTTAATGTAACAATTAAATATGGAAAAGGGATATCAAAGTAGAAGAAAGAGATAAGATAGCAGATAATTATAATCTTAAAAATTAAATGAGCTATGGTTTTCATTGTCTTGGATTTTCTCTTAAGTAGCACCTTTCGTTTATGTCGTTGGCTCGACATCCTCATCCACTTCCAAGATTCTCTCAATTCTTTCCCACTCTTATGAAATATTGCACTGGTGTTTTCTTTAGAGTTTGACATGGGCTAAGCAGGAAGTTTCTTGGATAGATAGATTTCTACATTACTCAAGCTAGTGCGAATTTGTCCTATCTAGTTTTCTAGGAGTTGCAAGTGTGCATCTATCTTCTGTTGGTATTATGCCGCCTATATATGAACTTGCCTAATCTAGTTAGCTAATTGTTTTACTATGTCTTCTAGGGAGGGACCTGTGTGTTGGTTGGGTACTAAAGATCTTGTATTATTCTGATTAGTGGTAAAAGTAGGCGGTCTATCTTAGGCCTATACCTAAGGTTTGGATAATCTTTCCACCCATCATTATATTTCCTATGTGATTGTCTACGATAACTACGAACAACATTCATATCTTAAACCTACAAAAAAGGACATGCATCAATAGTATGAGTAAACTCAACATAAATTCCATAAGCACAAGCTTAGTAAATGGAACATTCTATAAGTTTAGAAACAAGATTCGTGAAAAGGGCCACCTGTTTAGAGTTTTTTGTAGGTAATCTTGAATATCATACACATGAATTTCATTAACTTTCCTAGATTGGATAACTTCATTGTTAGTTCGAAATAGCTGAGTTTTTAGCCACATTAGAGATTAATTGTCTAGCTTATTTTGGAGTTTTATCAAATAACCCCCATTGTTGGCTGCGTGTATCATGTTTCTATCATATGGTAAAAGGTCCTCATAAAAGTATTGCATCAATAATTGGTCACTAATATAATGTTTGGGACAACTAGCTCAAAATCTTTTAGATCTTTCCCAACATTCTTATAATAAGTCGTTCATGTTTTATCTAATTCCACTTATTTCTTTCCTAATAGGTCCTGTCTTACTAGCAGTAAAAAAATTTAAAGAAAATATTTAGGCAATTCAGCCCATATATTAATCTAGGAGGCAAATAATATAACCAATCTTTTAGAAAAATCATGCATTGACAATGGAAAAGCACATAATTTCACTTGTTCTTCTTCTATTCCCTCAAGTCTCATAGTGAAAGAAACAACCAAAAATTATTTTAAATGCCTATAAGGATCCTCAGCTACACATTCAGAAAATTTAGACAATAAATTTAAGAAACCTAAATTAAGCTTAAACGATCTTTCCAAGGATGGGAAGACAATGTATAAATGTTGATCTTCTACGTTGGTTTAAAGACTTGCTTCAAGGTAGCTTTAGCCATTTCTATCTTTTTGTCCAAACTTGATTGAAAGAATGAACTTTTCTTTTCCAAATCCAGTTTCACTCTAGTTTCTTTTTCTTCTATTAATTTCAAAAAATTCACTTTCTTCTTCTTTCTTGACCTCGGACTAGCCTTTTTAGTAATTTTTGAAAGTGAAGTGCTCTCATTTCGTTTTATTTTAAGAATGCATCAAATTTTAAAATGTAATAGTTAAACCCAAGCACTGTAAGAAAATTAGTAATTACCCAAGGAAGAGAAACAATAGCAAATTACGAACGGAAAATCATTTTTCATAGGTAATATTGTCGAAAAAGATTACATTTTGCAATAGTAAGGATCTGTCGGTGAAAATGGAGGGAAATTATCTCGGCAAGTTTTTCGATGGAATATAGCGATGGTAGAAGATTCTCGTCAGTAAAGGAGGTGGGAATGCTTGGTGGAATAAAAAAGTTTTAGGTTTACCGACAATAATATTTCAGTCGATAAATTTCAGACTGAACGTCATCATTTCTTTTAACTTCAGCATTTTTAATATAATGAAAACAACGTCATTTAGTTTAACACCAAATGACTCGATTCCCTACACATTTAACCTACCCGAAGACCCCCTCCCGCCCCCTGCATGTTCGTTTTGATTTTTGTGTCGTCGGTTCGTCTTCTGCTCATCGTCTTGTGTGTTCATTTGTCTTCTCCGGCCATTGTCATTGTGTCCCTCAGTCGAGGTAAGTCATTCATCCTTTGTTCTCTGTGATTTTTTGTATAACCCGTGTTGGCATATATGTTCGAACCTAGGAGTTTTTAAGGTGTTTTTGCGTTTGTTTTGGATTGTCTATGGTGTATTTGTGTTTGCAATGTTCTGGAAAATGTTGAGGAAGGAAAAAGACATTATTTTATTAGGTTAATTGGGGTGAATCTGTTATGCCTTTGTAGTGTTCGACGAAAGTTTTGAGTGGGTTCTTTAGTGATTTTCTCCTTGTTTTAAATATCTTTGGCTATTAAGGTTATTGCTTCTTCTTATAAACCAAATTTCATGACCTGCTTTATCTGGATTGCAGTTTAGAAATCAATTATGTGAGTTCAAACAATAATGAAAATGACTAACTAATCGATGGGATGGGTGTAATACGTGAGTAAGTTTTCTATAAAATATTCTTATATAGTTGCGGCAATGGGATATTATTTGAAGTATGCTTTGATGCTAATGTTGTTTATGTTATTAATTTTTGTTCAATTGTATCGGGGCACTTATGAGTTCTTTTACTATTTATATCATTATGTCATTTGCAATAACTGGAAGGTGAGTTCAAGTTATCTTTAAATGCGCTAGCTTATTAACTCAATCGGCTTTCTTTGTTCTTCTTTTAGATCCTATTTGGTAAATAAAATGAACCGAAAAAAAAAGAAGAAGGATTCTAAAGGTTCGGTGATTGAGCCCAAGTTTCATATAAATTGGCTACACTTTCATAGCTTTTAATATACTTTTTGACTCTTAATTCTTGATTTTGTACTTAAATTAGTCCTTTACAGTGAGCTTATATTTTATGCAATTTGTTAGTAAAAATTGTTGCAAATTGACATTAATTGCATTATAATTTTTCTAAGGACAATTGATACTGCAAATTCTTATTTTATATTGTAGGAGAAAAGGAGTCAAAAAGGATCAGAAGAGTCAACAGGGCGTGAGGTACTTAACGTACGTCGCAGCGCATCGAGAAGAAGGCACGTCGTGGCGTAAACTAATTATCTCGCCGCGGCGCATCATCAAGCAACAACGCACCATGGCGTTGATTAATTATTCTGCCGTGGCGAGCGATCCAGGAAGTGCATGTCGCGGCGCAGCTCATTCCTCGTCGCTGCGAGCAGTCGGATACCCAGACTTTAATTGGAAAATTCTCATACTGTGCGTACCTGATGCAACAACCCGATTTGAGAAGAAACCTATTTTTGGACGAGTGGAGAGTGCCGACATATATATACATCAATATTCCATCGGCCAAAGGGGAGATCATTCATTCAACAAAAGATATACGAGTAAAGAGGGAACAAAAAGAAAAACACTCACGACCTTACCACCCAGGGTTCCCTTCAGGGTTCCCTAGGGACAATTTTCACATAGGTTTTCCCTTCCATTTTCACCGCCGACTTCCACCATGGGTAGCTTGGATTCATTCCTAGTTATGAAGCTTCCGGTTGCAATGCGTGGCTAGGCATTTCTTTTCTCCTGAAGATATAGTGACGGCTGGAGTTTAATAAGCTTCAAAGGAGAGTAGCTTAATCAGTAGTTTAGCTATGATTTATGAATTCTTAAGTCTAGGATTTGTAAATTGTAGTGAAGCTACTTGATTATAGTTTAATCAAATGTTGAAAATTTAATGTGTGGTTTGGATTAGTAGTTTACATTGTCACATTTAACTACATTGTTATGAACTTCTGAGTTAGGGTTT
>JANZLC010000007.1:789671-801134 GCA_026413385.1 Erythroxylum gracilipes
TTTAAAGTATAGGCATATTTATTGGTCTTTATATGCTCCTCATTATTTAAATCTCATTTTAAAAGATATTGGTTGTGCAGACCATATTATTAATCTTGCTTCACATGCATCTAAGATCATATTTTTTGTGTATAATCATATTATATTTTTGTCTTGCTTAAGAAAGTAAGAAGAATGACTTGAGATGGAGCGTTTTACTGCTACTAGATTTGAAACTACATTTATTATTTTAAAAAATGTTTATGATCATAAACAATTAGTTTAAATTTTTGTCGTAAGTAAACAAATTTTAAGTTATAAGTCATCAAAGAGTGTGAAAGGAAAAGAAGTTGATGATATTATTCTGGATAATAAAATTTAGAATGCAGGCTTTATCATTGTGAATACTGTGGCTCCACTTATAATGTTTTTAGGAATTGTTGACTTAGATGAGAAGTCATCTTTGCAATATATATATATGATTATTTATATAGAGTCCAAAAATAATTGAGTCTTTCTAAAAGGAAAGAGAAACTATACAAGCTTTACACAAATATTCTTGACTGGGATAAGTATTTTACTCAAAGAATCCATAACATCTTAGTTGAATTTTTATTGAGATACAAAATCTAAGAAAGTCCAGAAGTACAAAATCTTACTTTTAATTAATAAAGAGACTGTTTCATGTGCTAGAGACTACTTTGTATTATTGAAAACTAAATTGAATACATTGCCCTTGTTAGCTATCCATCGGTAATTTATAGTTTCTGATTAGATAGATGTCGAGATTGGTTTGTTTCTTATATCTAACTTACGGCTGGGGACTACCGTCTTGATGTGTATTCTAGCCGGTTATCTTGAGATGCAAGAACTATAATTCACAGTCCACCATTAAAACTTGAGGCTAGCAAGTCTCTTTCCATTAATTAGGCTAAGAACGTGACGAAGGGGCCTATTGAAAGCCTCCTTCAACTGCCCTTTTTCAGACAATTCGCCAGACCCGACATATTACAGGCAGCTTGAGAACAGCCTGCCTTTGTTTGTACAATTAAAATGTTGCTAATAATTGAATCTCGGACCCACTTGCCAAACATCAGCAACAGCAGCAGAGACCCTGTCCTAGAGTCTTAGATTTGTTAACTACTTGATTGGCCAGTAACTTAGGATCAGATTTCTTGTTTCAAGTAATTTGATATACAGTAACCCACTTCACGTAAGCTCCACTTGGCCAGTTGGATTGACTTCTGCGACTGCAACGTCCCCGAAGGGCTTGCTTTTGGACAACTTGGTTTCGACACCAGTGGGTCGTTACTCTGCTTCGGGCTGTTAGATATCCGACCGTCCATGTACCATTGGATAAAATCTTAAAACTTCACTTCACGTTTTCTTCTGATATTTTTTTAATCTTCTAGAGACTTCTTCAAATGTATTTGTAAAAGAGAAGGCGGGTCCATGAGTGTCCTGTCCTCCAACAACTTGGAAGGCGACGTGTCCCTATCTTATAGGGTACAGAGAGATAAAGAGGGAGGCCTGTGGCTTTCTTTCGACATTCCGGGAAATTTCTCCTTCTTGTTTACTGAAAACAAAGTCACCGATTTTTTTTTTTTTTTTAATATAGGGGTTTTAACTTTTAATGAAAGGAGGAAGGACGACGGAGGGAGGCCCATGTCACGTTGAGTGGGCCCCCGCAGGGTGGACATTCTCGTGTCCTTATCCTAGTCCTAGTCCTGCTCATGGCATTTATTATGCGGATTTTGGGGTTGGGGCAAAATCTCTTCTGGTCCGAGAAACTTAATAACTTCTTTTATTACAACTTTCGGTTATCCAATATTCAGTATGTTCTTAATTATGGTCTCATCTTACGATCTGTTGAGAGCAAGTTGACGACTTTCTACATTCTCCAAAAAAAAAAAAAAGTTGACGACTTAAGAAAAGGTAGTCGAGTTGAACTGTATTTTGCCATTTATAAGATTACATATACTAAATATGGCATAGTTCCCTTGTATTACATAAACAACAACTCTAATGCACCCATGAATTAACTAAGTTATGCTTAAACTTATTCATAAATAATGACCTTGTTAAAATGCCAGTTGAATTTGTTGAAATGTTAACCTTTTTCAAAAAGATCTATAAAGATAGCAAAATAATTTGAACTCAACCCAACCTGACCTAATTTGGCCCGAAGTCAACAAACTTAGCCTAAGTTGACTAGGCTTTAGATCATGCTCAAGCTTTTATTTATAAAATTTTTGAATTTTAGGTCGGATTCATGCATGGGCTTAACAGTCTGACCCGTTGGACTTGAACCTTAACTAAAACTAAAAATAATGTTGTTTTATCGATAAACAAAACTACAACATTTACTTAATAATGAAGGACATTTATGACAAAGAGTTCAAAATCTGACTAGTCAAATTTAATCCTAAAAACTCAATCTTTTAGCAGATTTTCAATTAAGACAAAGACCCAAATACTTTATTTATAAAGTCGTCTTCTCCTCCTTGTCTTTTGGTTTCTAATTCCCATATTGAAAGTGAACAGAAAAGTTGGAGGAAGGTGATTATAAATAAAGCATTTGAGTCTTTGTCTCAATCACATATCTTCCAAAGAGTTAGAGTTTTGGGCTTGACTTGCCTAATTGAGCTTTAGAACATTTAATATATTTTTTAAAATAGTTAAGCTTTTGGGCTTGAGTGGGTTTAAATGGACTTTAGGACATTTGATATTTTTCTAAAAAGATTGAACTTCGAGGCCTAACTCGACCTAATTAGACTTGACTCGATTTGATTGGGCTTTATTCTAATTAAAGCATAATTAGGCCTAAAATTAGTCCAAGTTGACTAGACTTGATTAGGATTTTGACTAAACACAGGCTTTAAAAAAAATTCAAGTTAGACTTTGATTATAGGTGACCCAAGCTTGGCTCGGTCAATTTCCATTCCTAATGATCTATCTAGATGCGATCAACTCCCTAGTCGTCATTAAACCTCACATTATCCACCAAAGCACCTACCCATCTATCCTTCTTATAACTATCTAAAGCCTCTTAAGGAGTAGTTGGATCCAAGGATGAAAAGAATGGATTAACAGGCCTAAAGTCAACAGGTTAAGTTTGAGATATGATAGTTGGTTCGGGTTAGCCCAATCAAACAAATTGAACCAAATTAAACAAAATGACTTTGTTTTATTCAATAATGTCAAAATGACCTTATTTTAACCTTGGTTAGATCAAATCATGGACTGCTTAAACTTTGTGTCGAGTTTTGGATACAAAAAATTAAGTTAGGCTAGTCGTAGTTAGATCTCCATTGCTAATGGTAAGAGCATATAAGACTAATTCTTCCCAACCATATTTACTTAGCTGCTTGATAGTACATGTTGCTTTATTCGTGGTTATATTATATTGATTCTCTTCTCTTGACATTGTTGTTCTATCTCCTAAAGTAAATACTACTTTTTGTTAAATTTGGAACGTCTTATCTATATGTTTGTGTCAATGTATATTGCTCCTCAAACACCAAATCCTTAAAGATTACCCTAGGCTTTTCACAAAGTGAATGAAAATTATAAAAAATCTAACTTTCAATGTTTAACCTTTCAGTAAGCTCCCCTTATAAAGTTTTATCATCCTTTGCTCACTAAAATGACCCAGTTGAATATGTTATAATGAAATATTATTTTCTTCTGAATCTACTACTACAGGCTGCAGCTTATTTACCTACAATCATTCTCCTTATCAGTTGTAGATGTTTCTTATCAATCTTAGCCTTATCATCACAATCATCACATGGTTTACCATTTTAATGTTTTATTTATTGATATTAATATCTAAAACCATTTTTATGTAAGGTACCTTTTAAGTTCTTCCTCAACTCTATGTCGAACATTATTTAATATCACAACAACACTATAAAACATCTTGGTCTTGACCTATCCTACTTTAACAATTTGATGAGCTTTATCATCCCATAACTGAATAGTGTCAAAGTTATTTGATGTTTATGTCACAAATCAATCCGTGTTTGGTGTCATATAATGCGAGCATTCTATATCCAGCATCAATAAGTCTTAAATTCGACTATTTAAAACAGAAAGCATGCCTCTATCACTACAATTCGAGCCTTACTCTTCACTATATTAGCAAACTTTAACAAATCATTGGTTTTTCTTTCATCACTTTTCTCCCTTTTTTTAATTGTCCCTCCTGATTGTCTAATTTGCTCACATTTATAGCATCAGACTGCCTTTAACTCTTGATTTTTGACTTAGATGTTACTTATGAGAGATTTCAACATATATTGACGCTCCAACTTCTTCCATATCTTCGTAGGCGATACAATATCCATAACGTGATATATAACCTTGTATGCTAGAAATAATTATGTGATTCTAGCTACTAATCCTATAACTCTTACCAATCGAATGCATTTATATCTTTTGGCTTATTTTTTCATAACCCCTTCAATTGCCTTACAACACTAACAAATCATTCACTCTCCATTACATAGTCAAAATTTCTAATTCTATTAAACTTTCCCACTTTAAACCTTCCAATTAAAGTTATTTTTGGCCTTAACACTACTTTAATATCACTCGTTGAGAAAGTATGTGCACCAAAAATATAAAAAAAGAAAAAAAATATAAGATTTTAATGAGGTTTGACCAAATTTATGTGCCTACATCCTCGACAGCCTAGGAGCAATAGTTTTCACCATTTAATTGAATCTTTAAAGAAGATTACAAATTTTCTCTCTTATCATTTTAGGTTTGTAATAAGTATATTCATATGTAAACTCTAACAACTACAATGTTACATAACTTGCACCTTTTGCACCTTAACCCATATCCAATATAATTTTTAAAATGCCTCTAATAAGTCCCACAATCCTTCCAAAGATTGAAATCTACCAAAAAAGTGCTTCCAAAAAAGGAAACTCGTTATGAGCATGGTTATGTTCCAGATTGTATGACTTAATATTTCTGTCTGAACATGTACACAGACTCTAACATACCTGTATTCTAACTCATATCTTTACCTCAATTTTCTAAAAAAGAGTATAAATTGCCTTACGATCATGTGCCAAACTGCATTTGCCCAAAGACTTTTAAAAAACATTTTGTGTTCTTTCTGAAACAATCCAAAATTCCATGTCCATATATATAAGCCATACACAATAGTTTCTGAAAGAAAATACATAAGCTACTAAATTAATATTTGTATCTCTTCACTTACTTAAATACTACACTTACAAATTAGTTTGATTTTATCAATTGATCATTCAAATCTACAAGTACATGTAATCGAATATAGTAAATTTAAACTTGGAGTGTTCCAAATTTTCATTCCATTAAATACTAATTAAATTACTACGTTTATGTGAAATTAAATTAAACAAAATTTTGTAAAAAGTAACTAAATTACTAAACTAACTAAAGTAAGATGATAAACTATACTTGATTAAATTTGTTATAGTATGACTTATGGCACCCCATTGGCCCCCTACATCTTCTCACAAATGCCACAAATTTGATTATTGAAGCCATGCTTCTTCCAAAGTTAAAATCTTAATTAATAATAACTCATAGTCACTATCTCAACTTTATTGGTGTCTTACTCTATCATCACCAATTGAATACCCAACTATCAACCTAACTCATGCAAGGAAGAAAAGATAATATGGTTGAAACATAATTTAGGTTCCTTCACAAATAGCTCTTATGTTGAAATCTTTAAAGAAGTTATTCTTTTGAAGGCCTTAGGCTCATTTAGTATCATCTCTCCCTAACATGGCCAAGGTTTCCCTTATCCTTTGGCTAGCCTTTAAGGAGTGTCTCAGTACTAAAGACAAGCTATACTTTGGCTCATTTAATAGTCAAGCTTATCTCCTTTTTAACATTCATCTTGAGAACTTGGACTATATATATTTTAAGAGAAATTTTGTCATGGCCACCTGGTCACTAATGATTCAGCTTTGCAACTTGCAATGTGATACTACTAGTTAGAGACAAATCATAACATAGGCTTGCACCATTAAGCTTAAGTCCAAGGAAGATACAAGTGTTTTTCAAGTTGCCTTCAATTACTTAGTTTATGCAATTTAGAAGGAAAGAAATAATAAAATTTTATCCAATACAGATAATGATTCCCAATCCTTCATAAGGTATATCATATACTATATTAGATAAGTGATCCTTTTTTTTAGGATCTCTATATCAAAGATCAACCAAAACATGATAAGGAACTAGTTCATTTAAGATGCAAGATTCTCAGCTTATGTAGAGCTTATTTTAGAGCTTTTGCTAAATAGTGGTTGGCTCTTAGATTCTCATCACGTATATTGACTAGTCTTCTTCTTCATTTGTGTCTCTAGCATTCCAAGCCTCTTGGTTTGTAAAACCTCCTTATTATTGTTTCCTTAAGTCTCTCGCTTAAAATTATATTTATATTAATTTCTTTTTTCCATTATTTAAAAAAAGCCAATAAATATAAAAAAGAAATCAATATAAATAAAATGCTAAGGCTTTAGGGTTCAATTATAAGGAATTTCAACTATCAAGGTTTAAATAATAATTTAGCTAAGATATCTATGTCCTTTCTCACTATTATATTGGTATATCCAATTAAACAATTAACACCTATAGATTAATAATTATTCTAATAAAATTTATTTAAAATAGTTAATATTTTACTTATCATAATAGTCTATCATATCTTTATCACTAAATCAATAGTATTTATTCTCTGAATATATGGAATACATTTCTCCTTTTAATAGTTTATTTAATCTCCTAAGATTGATATATGATTGCCAAACATATACTCAATAATCAAGCTTAAAGGGAATAAATTTAACCTAAGCAATAACTAATAATGCATATATAGTTGAAAGATCCAACATAATACATCCCTAACCCTAACTAAGGATTTAGTTGCTAAATATAATGTAGTTAAAAAAAATGAAATAATCCTCACCTGGGGTCATTTCTCTTCATTTCCAATGTTTTGCCCTATTACCAACGTGATACTTAGTCTTTATGAAGCATCCATCTATAACAATGATTGGTCCTAACTTCTTGGACCCTTTTTCATTACATTGAAACATACATACATTCTTTTAAACACTAGTTTATATCCCTTTTTAATCTTTTCAAGTTGTATCTCAATAATGGATCCTAAATTTCTATCTTTTTATCTCAGTGATATAACTATTCAACTTTACATACTCATTATTTCCTTTACCTTTTCTTTCAATACTTTCCTTTTAGAAAATTTACACATACTTGATTCTGAATTTCTTTATGTATTCTTTAACCATCTTTCTAACTTTGATGTTTAGTTTCTCAAGGATTTTTGTCCCTTAAACCTCATATGTATGTTGAAGTTACTAGATGGGGCTGATTTATTGGGTTGCACCTATGCTCTAAATTGTATGTTTTAATTTTCAAGAACCTATCATTTATTTCAAATGATGCATATAATTCAAATGGACAACCAAGGGAGCAATTATACCTACTAGCCAACTATTCATTAATCCACCCCTATTTGACCACTCTCCCATAGTTACTACCACAAATTATGTAAGACTTAAATATCATTTTAGGTTTAAAATTTTTTTGATTGATGTACTAGGTTTTGAGCATTCAATTTGGAGAGGGATCACCACTAAGGTTTATGGGAAAAAAAAGATAAATGTTTGAAGAGAATACTTATGATTAAATAATACCTCAAGCTACTTCATAGAGAAAATGTTGGAAATACTCATCATCTTGTTACAACTGCAAAAAAGACTTTAGCATTGATTCAGGATGAATTAACTAAAAAACCACATTGCAAGATACTTGAAGCAAAAGAAACACAAGCTTCTCTTTGTGATACAGAGATTAATAGTTGAATGGTTGAAAGGTGAAGATAAAGGTTCCACATTTTTTTCACAAATTTGTGATTGTCAGTAAGGCTATAAATAAAATTTCCTACATATTGGTCAACAACCAAGCATTATAACTTTTAAGAATCTAAAATAGAAGGATTTTAATTATTTCTCTAGCTATATAAATTCCCTCACCTATGCACACTCCTTAGTTGATATGTTGGAAAACATTTTATATGGTGGTATAACTTCATAAGAAGCTACATTACTCTCTAAATAGGTTACCAGACAAGATTTGATCAGGTTGCCAGATTGATGAATCCTCACGAAGCTCATGGACCTAATAGGTTCAATATGCTCTTCTTAACTCAAACCTTGCCTTTCCTAAAGAAAATGGTACAAGATGTTATCTTAGAATTCTTTGAGAAAAAGAAGTTACTTAAGGAAATCAATAGCATTTTCATCACATTAATTCCCAAAGGTGGTGAACAAAAACAATTTGGTGACTTCAGACCTATAGCATATTGCTATTCACTTTACAAGATTTTTTCTAAAATCCTAGCAGAAAGGTTGAAGCAAGTCCTAATTAATCAAGTGGATAGTGCTCACAGTACTTATTTACTTAGTAGAGAAATGGGAGACAATATTTTACTTATGCAGGAGTTTGTGAAGGGATATTCCAAGAAGAATGGTGGCAAAATTACATATTGAAAATTGAGTTGAAAAGGGCGTATGTCAATGTTGATTAAAATTTTCTTGGCAACATTATGAAAGCACTCAAGTTCCTAGAATGTTTCATTGATTGGATAACCATCTATTTCAACACTCCATCATTCAACATCCTCATCAATAGAAAACCTTCTGCCCCCTTCCATTAGCACAAAATGCATTAGAAAAGGTGATCCTTCTTCACATTACCTATTTGCTATTGTAATGGAAATTTTTAATATACGTTTGAAAAGGATTGTAAAGAGAACCAAACATTTCAAATACCACTCCAAATGTAAGAAATTGATATCACCAACCTAATGATTTAGTCGTACTCACTAGAGTGGATAGAACTTCCCTTGCTACTATTATGAAGAACATCAAGATATTCTCTAGACTGTCTAGTCTTCAAGTTATCACTAATAAATGCTCCTTTAGTTTTTAAAAAAGTGTTGAGAGTCAAAGGATCACCGTTGAACACATTACTTGTTTCAAAGAAATATCTTTACCATTCACATATCTTGGAATTCTAATAATTTCTTCCAGATTGACCTATGGGAGTTTTAGACCTCTAATGTGCAAAATACAAGATAGAATCATAGGATGGAGTATGAAAACTCTCTCTCTAGTTGGCAGAGCCCAATTAATCACGATTGTCTTATCTTCTATTAATATTCACTAGGCTACTCATCTTGTCATTCCAATAGTTGTGATTAAAACAATTGATAAGTTGCTATGGAGATTCCTTTGGTTTGGAACAAGGGAATGGGATTACAAGGTTGACTTCAAATGTTCCGAAGTATGCAGATCTATGAAGTATGGTGGTTTAAACATAATTCCATTGAAAACTTTGAATTCATGCATGCTCATTAAAAGATTGTGGAGACTTATTGATGTTGAAAAATTGTTGTGGTGTAAATGGGTTTGTAAATATTACAGTATATGGGAAATTGATTTATCTTCTAGGAATTCCTCTATAACTCTGAAGGACGTTCTCAAATTAAGAAGAATAATCTGACCTCACACTAGAAAGAAAATTGGAAATGGAGAAAGCACATTATTTTGGCATGATAATTAGATGTAATGTTGTCCTCTTAATAGCAGAGCTAAACTTTAAGATCTAAAAAAACAACATCCAAATCAATCAGAATCTTGCCAAGGACATATATTTGAAGAATGAAATAATGCTCAGACTAAGTAATAGCAATATCAGAGGGAGATAGATAGGTTGGTCCTGAATGACAACACGAATGACAGAAATTGGCGGTGTCCTGATCCTAAGGGTAATTTCAATAATACAACATGCACAAAACTATTCTAGTAGGATTTTGTGCAAGTCACTTGGCATAAAATGGTTACTGCAAACATAATCTACCTAGAGCTGCCAAAACTTTATGGAGAGTTGTTTTAGAGAAGCTTCCTACAATTGATAGGTTAAATAGATTTACCTACCTAGCTAACAGGTGTTATCTGTGCAAATGTCAGAGTGAGAGTATTCCTCACTTCTTTTTCAAATGCAAGTACACTTACAGTACATGGAGAACAATTCTTCACAAGTGCAACATCAACAACCCTCCAGTAAAATGGCAACAAATTGTTACCTAGAATTTGAATTTACAACACATCAAAAAAGAATATATATGGTGTTATTACATTGCTTTATCTTATGTGGTATTGCACATATGGGATGACAGAAATAGACACATATTTTGCTGCAAAGAAAGAAGCTTTGAGGTATTCGACATAGAGTTAATCTAACTCTTAATTAACACTTCAAAAAGACTATCTCTAGACATTGCTTGTATTAATAGTTGAAAATTTAGTTAATTATATTTTGTGGTTTAAGAATGATGCTTGAATAGTTAGCAAGCTGTTTTTTATTTTGTAAATCTCGTACAGGAGCATATGTACTATAAATTTGTTAATTAGCCTTTCATGGCTTAATACAATTATATTATTTAAAAGAAATCTCCTAAACTTGGTTAAGAATATGCTCAAGTGACAAAGATTAAATAAAATCAAACATGCCCATATGTAACTAATTCAACAAAGATTAAATACATATTAATATTAATATTTATAATGTTGAAGTTGACTTCTATAATATAAAACATTGCACTTAATAATATGAAAAAATATCAAAGTAACCATGACATAAACTCAATCTAAAACTATATCAACATTTCATAAGCTATTTGTCTACAACTTTCTTTTTTTTTTAATTTGTAATTTTTTTGAAAATGTCAAGACTCTTGATATTTGGGAACTTGTAGATTAGAATTTGAATATAATGATGTTTACATTGCTCATTGCATTTGTTAAATCATTTTTTGTTGAAAAATGGAATATACATTCCCCCATAAATGATCATTTTCATTTCGGATTATAGAATATTTTATATTGCATGTTTATCTTATTATATGCCATCTTGGTAAAGACAACTGTTGGACCCCAAACTTTTCTATTAAGTGAGACATTGTTGGCGATTATTTATGTGTAAAGAAAAAGAGAATTCATGAATTTTAAATGAAATAGAAAAGATGGTTTAGATACAAGATGGGTTATATATGAAATGTTGGAAGTTAAAAGCTGGAAAATAAAATTGAAACATGTTGATGTGGTTCCGCAAGTTCACGGGTCTCAAGTAGTACAATATAATATCGTCCCATAGGGAGTAATTGTGTAACTACTAGGCTTGGATCACTCAATTAATTGGACTAGCTATTGTGTAAAAATAGGGAATTAAAATAATAAATTTAACTAGCAAAATTAACAAAATCAAGGCTAAAGAAAATCACGAATATTTCTAGGGGTTACTCCGAATGAATTGTGGTAAGCTTCAAGGATGGTTCCACTTTTAGCGTTTTCTATGGATTTTACCTGGGTCAATTTATTAGGCGAATTT
>JANZLC010000007.1:809459-837792 GCA_026413385.1 Erythroxylum gracilipes
GAGAAATGAATGCCATTAAGAGGAAGGAAAGAACTGAGGCGGGAAGCAAAATAATAAAGCGAAGGAAACATGGCTCGACTTCAGGTGAGCGTGAAGCTGAGAGGCTGAGACGCAAGCGTTGGTTTAATTCAAGCGAAAACGTCGACGTTTTGTTGTGGGACAGAATAGGGACAGGGTTAGTGGGACAGAAGATCTGAAGCCGCCCTCTGCACCACCTGCTCCCACCTGCCTTTCTGTTTGCTGCCACCGCCTTCAACAACTTCTCTACCAAGCACTGCAGCTTATGTTTTCTTCTCCAATGCCGGTGCTTCTGGGAGACCTTCTCTCCCCACTTGTTGGACGTGTAAACGCATAGGTCTCCTGTCATTGTTACATTCAAATATAACAAAGCAAACTCATTCAATCTCATTAAGCCAGAACTTATTCGAACACAAGACTAGGGGTATGCATCTTTGTTTTTCTATACTCTAAACATGTACTTCTAGTTCTAGATCATAAACATGTTCATCGAGTTATTCCGAGAAACATAAAATAGAGGTTTTTGTAGACAACTAGAAGCACAATATAAATAAAGGAGTCCTAGTGGAAAAAAAAATTCCAGAAAACAAATTCAGAAATTTATTAAATCAAAACCTAATTTGCCGAAATAATTAATTTTAGGTCATATTTTATCAAATCAATAAAAATCAAGCAATTGAATTAATTTAAACAATTAAAGGTGGATCTAATATCACTATAAAGAAATCAACCTTGATTGAATCACAGGAATAACAAAAAATCAAATTTTTACTATTTCTAATCGATCACAATAATTGAATAATTTGAAAAATGTAAACCATAAAATATAAAATTGTACCTGATTTGAAATTCCTACTCAAATCTTTTTGAAATCTTTTTTATATGTCAACTACTAGCTATTCATACGTCCAACCTTTAATAGTATTCACATAGCAGTTAAAAAGAAACTCAACTTTTTTAGAGGAAATTATCATGAGTACTAGCTCCCTTATGCTTATTCCTATAAATAGAAAAACATTAGGGTTTTAATTTTATTGAATAATTTAATTATAATTACATAAAAACTCTAATTATAATTTAATTTAATTTAATTTTTGTACAATCAAATACTTGTATTTTATCCATAAAATTTTTCAAACTTCACAATAATTGCAACTTAACTGAAATTGATTTCTTTTTTTTAATTTCTCTTTATGTGTGATTCATTAGATTCCTAAAATGTTGGCAATGTTTATAAATTCTAATTCTAATTCATCATTAGAATTGGATAAAGTAAAACTCCTTCTAATTGATCTTTAATTATCTAATTAAACAATTTATAATCATAGATCAAGATTGATATCTAGTTATATGACATAACCACCCAAATATTAAGAATGTTAACATGGTTTGACTTAACATGTCCATGCATAGTCATGATGTATAAGGAACGAACTGATGGTCTATTGATTACCTATTATGTTGTTTGCTTTTCAATTTATGCTTTGTAGAATTTAAAAGCATAGTTCTTTAATTCTTATCGGTCAATGAGTAAGCTACCATCTAAATCCTGAAGAAAGGCAATCCTATTATGTTTCTCTTTATAAGAACAACATTATACAAGTATTTACTGTTACTATCTCCCTCCTTTAACCATTATACTCTTAGATTTTTTCCTTTTTAAAGATTTATGGATTTGAAAAGCATCTATGTAATTTTCCAAAGCAAATCTTTCCAACCACTTAGAGCTTTTCTTCTCTAGTTTAAAGTTAGGATCCTTCTAGATTTTACTAAGAGAAGATAAGGCTTTAGCTTTAAATTTAAAATTATAATTGTATCTATCCTTCTTAAGAGCTTTAAGTTTCTCCTTGATGGCTTTTAGTTTTTGAAAACATTTAAAGGCTTGATCTTAATATGATTTTGAGAGCATTTTGCTTTTGTTTAGATGTTTTTTTATATGATTTGATACTCGATATGATTTATATTTTGTTTATAGACTTTTTGTTAGCTTTGCAATAAAGAATGATGAATTCAGATAAGTTAGAGCTAAGTTGGAAGAGTTTTAGCATGAATTCAAATAAATATGAGACGAACATAAACCTATAACTAGAAAATGAGTTGAATTATTCATAACTGTTTATTTTATTTGAATCAAAATATGTTACCATTTTGATTCAATTTTAGATTTGATAAATAAGGATTAAGAAATTATATGTTGAATAGATTATAAATAATAAGAATTATATGAAATTATAAAGACAAGACCAATAAAATCTTCTGATTTAAAGTTAAATCTTTTGATTTATAATTAAATTTAGCGTGAGAATTTACATAATAAGATAATACATTCTTAGAGGTTTTAATTAGAAAGAGATTTCATTCAACAACTTAAAGATAGGGGTTATATTTCTTGAGAAATAATATGGTTGTAACTTTGAAATTTCTATTGATCCAAGAAATTAGTGTTAACAATTAAATTAAGAGAAATATAAGTATAAAAAAGTTTCTAGGGGAATTCTACATTTGGATCATGTTCATCTATTAGTTTCTTTATTCTTATTCATTGCTTTAATTGGTTATTTTAGATTAATTATTTTATTTATGTTAATATTTTCCTTTAATCATTCATTTATTTTGATATATTAAATAATAGAAAGATAGTTAGTACTAGTACTTGTAGTCTTCGTGGCATTAATACTTGTATTTACTAAGTTAATATAAGAATGATATTTGCAGTTGCCTAGTGATCATTAGCATAGTTTTGATCATATACAAACATCACAATTAAGAGCTTTCTTATTACTTATGAATATTGAATGGTACACTTCAATTAGAGTGTTATTAAATCAAATGGACTAGTGAAAGCCTTTTTGTAGTTTTTGGATCTACTAAAGCTCTGTTGTGTGTCTTTCTTAAGAACTAGCTTCCACTTTACTTATTATTTGAGGTAAACTAATTACTATTATATGTGAGATCTAATAACTTTAGCTAGTTTAAGCTTCCTATATGATCCTCATGCATGGATTCATTCTTGTGCTTGGACCTTCTAACTCATATGAATTGAGAGTGCACTTGAGGTCACCAAAAATGAGCTAGGTGGTTGAGTTTTCAAGTTACAAGGTGGTTAAAATCTCCTAAAGGATCCTCCTCTAAGTTTTCTACATTAGTTCTTTTTTGGAAAATGAGTTTCTAAAAATTAGCTAAATAAGTGAAAGTAACATTTATTCTCACATTAGTGTTGTTAACTATCACTTGGAAATGGAGAAATTGTCAGAATGATGGTAGTGTTGCATAATTTGGTTTAGGTTAAAAGCCAATATGATTATTCCATTATGAAAAATATTTTTGATAGTATTATTATTGAAAATTATTTTAAGGATAATATCTAAATAGCATAATAGTTGTTTAATAAGTAATGAAGATTGGCATTCAAAAGGCCATTTAGACTAAAAATTTGGATTTCCTTTAAGGGTGTTAAAAGGGCTAAGAAAAGGAGACCCTTTATCCCTATACCTCTTCACCATTTGCATTGAATCCTTTACAATACTTATTATTAACAATATTGCCAAGAACAACCAATTCAAATGCCACAGAAATTTGTAAAAAGCTAAAAAAAAATTTGTCCTCTCCTTACTAATGATCTGCTCATGGTTTCTGTAGTCACTATATTTTCAACCAAAGTCCTAGCTGGTTATCTAGCTAAATTTAAACAACTCTGTGTCTCTATATAAATCCAAGTAAAAGAAATTTGTCCCTATTTGTATACTCTACAATTTCATATGATCAAATCACTCTCCTCATATGATTAAAAATAATAATAAATCCTTTTTAAATTTTTGGAAATGCCAATTATAACCAAAAGATTGACTTATTCTAACTGCCAACCCACATAAACCCCATTTATAAGAGATTATCTAATTTATAGAACAATTTTCTTAGTTATGTGGGGAGAAGCTAGCTAATCACTACAATTATAAACAATTTGTATCTGTAGACAACATGATGGTTTTACTTTAATCATTTTCGCTTATTAAAAAAACTTCTTATAGAATGGAAAGGAAGATAAATCCTCAATTTCCAAGGTTAAATGGTACGATATTTGTAGCCTAAAATCTGAGAGTGACTTAGAAATTAAACCAATCCAAACTATTAACAAAGTCCTACTAGCAAAAAGATTATAAAAATCACTTATTAACAAAGAGTCCCTTTAGGTTAAATGGATCAACTCTAATTTTCTCAAAGGTTAGAACAATTAGAAGATTAAGTCCAAATATAAAACTTCATGGAACTTTAAATAGATTATAGCATTAAAAGATCACATGAGATATAGTATCAAATTCAAAATAGGAAATGGTAAGCTAAACTAGTTTTGGTAATGAAAATTAGCATCAGCTTAGCCATTACATCTAGTAAACAATCTCAATAGCTTGTGAAACAACATTCCTAATAATGACAAAGTAAGCATTATCATCGAAAGGAATTAATGGTATTGGAAAACATAACTATCTAAAGGATTCTTGAGATTTATAAATGGCATTCCAAACTATCTTCCTAACCAAAAGGAAAAGGATTCATACCTTGTATTAAACGCAACTTTAAAGGCTTCATCAACCTCTCCTGCCTTGAAATATTCAAGCCTCCTCAACGATCAATTCCATAGAGACATCTAGTATAGCATAAGAAAGGATTCCAAAATCCTCTTTTATATTCTAGCTTACAATAAAGAGGAGGCCCAGAACATGAACTTAATTGAGAACTTAAAAACTTTATATATGTTATGGCAATAGGAAAATGGATTGTAAGATCACATCTTCTCTAATTACAACTATACTTTGGTACTATATATTAGCACTTTGCAATCTATAATATAACTCAAATTAATGGACTAATATGGTTGATTGGAATGGCAAACTACAATGAATGAAGAAGCAAGACCCATCAATCTTCAAGATAATGTTCAGTTACGCCACTTACTCAATTTGGAGGGAAAGAAATGATAGAATGTTTAGGAGAAAGTATTAAGACAACCATTCCTTATACTTTGTGATCATTAACTAAGTAAGGGAAAACCTAAGTGTTAAGGATATAATTAAGGAAATGAGCAAAACATTGGTGAGGAATTGAAACTTAAGGTAAATGAATGGAATTAAAAGTTGGTGGTTAATGGATGGCAATAACCTTCAAGTTATAACTTATATGAGTTGAATTATCATTATACCAGCTGAGGCTTCAAGTTTTTACCAAAATTTATCGTTTTCATAAAAAGATAATAGGAAAACCCAAGACTATGTTAAAGTCTTGAGCTTAGATAAATCTTTGAGATTTTGAAGAATATAATGGTTCCTTACTTTCATCTTTTCAAAGTGGAAACTATACTAATTGTACTAGGCAATCAACTCTTTTTTGTTGTCCTCAATTGTATCACAAATTGTATCAAATTTGCTCTCCCTTGAGGAAATAAACTTTTTTCTTAAATTTCTAACAAATGAATTCAATTTCTAACAAGTACAAGATATTTTGGATCATTTGCAATTTCATAATAATTAGATCAATGTAGTTATACACTTTTTAAACACTAATTCATTTTCAAAAGATTTTTAGTTTTTGTTTTCGCTAAGTATCTTTTAAAAACATATGTTGAAAGGATATCTATCATATCTGACTTACTGCGTAAAGCATATGGTGGCAATAAAATTAAAGAAAAATAAAAGATAATTCTTTTTTGTTTTATATTTTTATTAATTAGCAATTTTAATTCAATATTATTTTCTTTTATGATAAAATGATAATTGTAATTGTTAATAATAGCGTTACATTTTATTTTTGTAGACAAAGGATCAAAGATCCTAATAATAAGAGAAATAAAGAGGTCAACCTCTTTAGGTGTAAGATAAAGATCTCAACTTCCCTTGTGCTTCAATTAATTCTATAAAAAAGTTTTTATTTCCAAATATTATGAGAATTTTCCATACTTAAAATATTTTTATACCTCCTTTGTTTGATCATTCTTTTCCTTCCTTTTACTTTATTCTTGATTGTCATGTAGATTATCATCAATCTCATCATAAGTAAGATCTATATCATTATATGAAAATAATCATTATATATAATATCATTTATGTTTCAAATCATGAGCATTTATACATATTGAAACTTTATATAATACATTCCTATCTAATGCAAAACACTAATCAAAATAAATTCATCACTTATTAAATTCTGAATATCACCATTAAGTAATTGGTTATAGTCGTCCGACTAATTAGTTGACCATTGATTAACCCATCACTTAGTCAATGGCCTAACGTTTTAAAATCTACTAATTTTATAACTTTTAAATAATTTGTTTGCCTAGCCAAGTGCCAACAAAAATCAACTTTAAAGCTGGTAAAGGATCAAATGTGTCTTAGTCTTGGTTTAAATTGCTCTCAGTATATGCGATTTGGATGGAAAGAAACCAAAGGCTTTTCCATAGAAAGAAAAATAAAAGGTATGTTTTAGAATATAGAATTCAATGTTGGATTAGAGAAATTCTGGGAGCTCATCAATGGATAGGAAAATTGAGTCTGTCTACAGGAGAAGATGAAACCTTTAATTTATCATGTTTCTAGCTTTCTATGGATAATAATATGATTTTATAGTTTTTGTTGTATAATTCCAATCGATTGGGCATTGCCTTGTAATCCCTCTTTCAATGCCTTTCATGGCTCTCAATGAATTCATTATTTTTCAAAAAAACACTACACCACTTTGACAAAAATTTGACCTAAAAATATTTTGAAAGTTCTCTAAAAATTGTTTTATCTATTAAGTGGATTTTCATTAAAATATTCTCAAAGTTCCTCTTGATTACTGAATAGTATATATAACATACGCGCTATGTCATGTAATGATTTAGTCTCTAATTTATTAAAATGACTAAGATAAACTTACAATAAAGATTATAATGGTTATTGCGCATGGAGTGACTTCATTCATTCTTATTCTTGATTCTTCACTTAAATTTTATTGAAGCTCTCTTAAATTATATTAAATAGTCCACTTTACTCATATTTATCCTTTGATCACTCTTTGCTTCTATTAAACTTAAAATTTGACATATTAACTAACTAATATCATTAAATATAAAAATATTAATGGTCAGATATTTTGTTTTAAAATCGTGAGTTAGATTTTCACTTAGTCCAATATTTACTTTCACAAACTTAAAAAGACATTGATGCCTTAATGAAAGGAAACAAAGACATATTCTCGTAACCTATGATAAGTTAGATGATGATTATATAGTTTAAAGAAGTTAGTTTCATCTTTTAAAGCAGAGGAAGGAAATTAGTTTATCAAAATGAGTACTGCGAGAGAAGTTTCAATCCGTAATGACAATGATATATTTGCATGAAGTAACATGATAAGAGCAGTTTCTACTAGGTGGTGATGTTTTATTTCTACCACTCTATTATATTGAGGTTTACCTGAGCACAATACATAAAGAATAATGACGTAAAGTTGAATATGTTCAAGAAAATAATTAGATACAAAGTCACCACCTCCATCAAATTGAAAATATTTTTTATTAAATTGATTTTGACGATTTTATTCTAATTAGTTCTTTAAAATTTGCTTTTTCAATAGATACAATGGTGAGAATCTTCTAGTCATCAATGACTACTACATGATACTGAAAGTTTAACAAAAATTAACTTTAAAACTTCATCTCACAAATGTTTTCAAAGATAAACCATACTCCTTTGACAAAAAAAATTGACTTAAAAATATTTTAAAAGTTCTCTAAATTTTTTTTTGAATATTAAGAGGATTTTCTTTAAAACATTCCCAAAGTTCCTTTTGATTATGAATTACTACTTAGTATTCAAAACTTCACTATCTATAGTAAATCTAAACAAGGACTTTTTGAGGTCATTTTCAATGCCTCATTTTCATAAAATGAAATATGTTCATTATCATTGGCAACAACCAAATTGTTAAATTCTATAATATCAAATGTATTTATTTTAATTTCTCATTCTCAGTCATGTATGCATCTAAGAGTTTTTGAATCTCGTTATACTTGGAAGATACTTTCTTCCTTTCTATACTCGTGATATCTAAACATTCAACATGCTCATTCTGATTTACCTTGAAGCGGGTATTAGAGCTAGAAGGTACCTCATTTTTCTTGAAGAACATTTAACAATATCAACATTATCATCATCGTTATCATCACTATAGGATTTAAAGATAAAAGATATCTTATCCTTATTTGTTTTAAAACATATGTAAGCCTGGTCATTATTCAGTTCTCTTTTTTTAAAATATCTTGTATTATCTCACATGATCTTTAATCCTTTTTTGTTCATTTGATCATTCTTTTTGTTCTTGATTGTCATGTAGATTCTCATCAATCTCATCATGAGTATGATCTATATTATTATATGAAAATAATCAGTATAGATAATATCATGTATGTGTCAAGTCATGAGCATTTATACATATTGAAACTTTAGATGATACATTCCTATCTAATGCGAAACACTAATTAAAATAAATTCACCACTTATTAAATTTTGAATATCACCATTAGGTAATTGGTTATAGTCGTTCAACTAGTTAGTTGACCATCAATTAATCCATCATTTAGTCAATGGCCTAATGTATTATAATCCACTAATTCTATAACTTTTAAGTAATTTGTTTTCCCTAGTCAAGCCCTAATAAAAATTAAATTTAAAACTTTACAAGTCTTTTCAAAGATAAACTACAACCCTTTGATAAAAATTTAACTTAAAAATATTTTAAAATTTCTTTAAAATCTGTTTTGTATATTAAGAGGATTTTATTTAAAATGTTCTTAAAGTTTCTATTGATTATTGAATAGTATATGTAACATGCGCTATATATCATCCAACGATTTAGTCTCTAATTCATTAAAATGACTAAGATAAGGTTACAATAAAGATTAAAATGGTTGTTGCACATAGAGTGACTTTATTCATTTTTATTCTTGATTCTTCACTTAATTTTTTTAAGCTCTCATAAATTGCATTTAGTACAACACTTTACTCATTTTATCCTTTTATCACTTTGTCCTTCTATTAAACTTAAGATTTGAAATTTTAATTAACTAATATCATTAAATATAAAAAATATCAATAGTAATATATTTTGTTATTATCAAAATGGTGAGCAAGAGTTTAACTTAGTCCAATAGTTATTTTCATAAACTTAAAGACAAGTCGATGCCTTAATGAAAGGAAGCAAAGACATATAATCGTAACCTACGATAATCTAGATGATGATTATATAGTTTAAAGAACGTAGTTTCATCTTCTAAAGTAGAGGAAGGAAATTGGTTTATGAAAACGACTACTGTGGGAGAAGCTTCAGTCTATAATGGAATGGTAGCAATGGGAGGAACTACAAAGATACGGTGAAATGGAAAGAAATATGTACACCATGGATTCAAGAGGGTTGGCAATTTGCTCTATTAAAACCATGAACACAATCATACTAACCAAGAGATTCTAAAGACTAATGGAGGATAAGAAATCGCTATGGTGTAAATGGATTCGTGCCTATTTCATTAAAAATAGAAGTATCTAGGTTGTATACTACTCACATTTCCCCCTGCTACTCACAAGGCCATCCTAAAGCTATAAGAGAAGTATAGGACTGATTTTATTACTCTAATTGGAAATGGGAAAACTAATAGCTTTTGGTATGACAAATGGCTCTTTGTTAGACCATTGAAGTTCAATGATGCTGAATTCTTAAGGAATTGAATTCCTTTGAATTCTTCAGTAGCTACAACTATTCTCTACAAAGGAAAATTTTAGAACACATCACTTTCCATTTCGCTTATTAATGAAATCTTTGGAACTCATTGTAATGCTAAATTTGATAAACACATTTGGAAACACTCACTTGATGGTAAGTGCTCGAGTTCTTCTTGCAAGAAATGGTTATTCAAACTTCTTCCTAAGCTTTCTTGGACCAAAGCTATTTGGTCCAGTCACCTTCTACTTGGTGCAGCTTTTACTTTATGGATTGCTATGAAAGGTCGATTAAGAACTATTGATAGAATTGGCAGATATACATATCTTACCAATTGGTGTTGCTTATGTAAAAATGTTGAGGAAACAATCGAATATTTGTTCTTCAAATGCTTAAACATTGGAGACATATGGAGGGAACTACTTGGCAGACGTACGTTAGCCGCTAATCTGGACAATTTGGACAGTGATCAAATCCATCAACTGGACTACAGAAACAACACAGTAAGGAAATGCTTCTGGATAGTTTTATCATCAATAGTCATGGTTGCATGGGATGAGAGAAATCTCAAAACATTTGAACACAAAAGTACTCATATAGAGCAATTTTGTAAGCAATTGATACATCATATTTGGTTGTAGATCACTCTATAAAAGCATAAACTTTAGCATCAACAATATCTCCTCACTTACTGGAATGTGTAAATGTCTAATACTTGATTAAAACTTTTATTTATAGTCACTGGTATGGAGTATCATAAATTGTAGAGTTTGGAAACATTTTGAACCACCTTTAAGGCTTAATATATTAAAAAAATTTAAGTAACATGGTAAGAGAAGTTTCTCTTACGTGGTAATGTTTTATTTCTACCGCTCTTTTATATTGACGTGTGTCTGAGATACATGAAGATTAATGATGTAAAGTTGAATATGATTAAAATTTTCATTAGATGCAAAGTCTCCACCTCCATCAAATTGAAAAATATTTACTTTTTTATTAAGTTAACTTTGACAATTTTTATTCTAGTTATTTCTTTTAAAAATACTTTTTCAATAGATACAATGATGAGAATCTTCTAGACATCAATGAATACTATATGATACTGAAAGTTTTTTTTTAAGTAATAGGAGCTAATCCTCAAAAATCACAATGTACTTTCCTAAAGACGAATTTTAAAGCTTTATTATTTCTTTTAAATAAAAGTCTACAACTTTTTTCTTCTTAGCAACTAATACAAATATTAATTTTAGTCTAATTTGAAACATAGTAACAATTTTCCTTTTTCTTCTAATTTGTTACTATGATTTCTAGTTCGTTGATGCCAAATAGAAGATAAAGTGTTGTTCCTTATTACATTAAAAGCTTCTCAAAGAACAACATATAGTTTTTCCTTCTTATCTCTCTCACAATTATCCTATTCACTTGATCTTTAATAACAAATTCAAAAGAGTTAAAACTTAAAAGCACAAGTTATTATTTATAAATCTGCCAACAAAGAAAAAGTAGATTCTTGATGATTTTTTTTTACTAGAAGAACGTTGTTTAGTTTATTCCCTCTTTGATAGAAATATAAGCATCCCATAGGCAACATATATGAGTTATGTTATAGTTTCCAATAAAGGATAATCTAGGTGGTAGCATCTATGTTGACATAAAACAATGAATCAAAAAATAACAAGCATTTGAGGAATGTTGGAAATTTACAAGTGGAGTAATCCTACATCAGAAAGAGACATAAGGATGAAGAAAGTTATATACAAAGATATGACCCATAACTTATTGCTTCAAGCTTTTGGGTTAAGATATAATGTCCCAACTATATAAGGACTTACTTAGAATTAAAGTTAGGTTCATAAATTCTTAAGAATAAAAAATTCATAGATTTTGGTCAAGATGAATGGGTGATTCATGGAGTGACTCAAATGGCTTCCCATGAGTTATGGGTATAGGGGAGCTAGTCTGATATGGATGGATCCACTTGTGAGGGAGAGATGTTGGAAATTCAAAAGTAGAGTATTCCCACGTTGAAAAGCGACAGGTTTTTGGTTGAAATATGATATCATAATTGTATATGAGCTTACTTGGATTTAATCCAAATTCTTTTCATACCCTCTCAAAACCCTTCAAAGAAGATCTTTCGAATGATGCAAGTAATAAAACTTATGCCAACATGCAAGTGTAGATCATTAATTTTGTGACATCATTTATACCATAAACAAGTTTTTGAATTGTATCAAGGTTATCATAAATTTTCCTGAACTATTTAAGATGTTCATTAATTGAACAAGAACCCTTTGCTCTCCCGTTTTCTTTACTGTCACAGGGAGTATATGTTGCTCAAAAGTAGTCCTTACAACAGAGTTTGATTTTACTTCACTCGTACTAAACATTACGCATCCTCACTCATAATAATTTCTAACAGCCATGAAGTGAGAAGCCCATCATTAGTTTTCTAAATCTGGAGGTGAGTATTTTTCAGTTTCTTTTCTTCATTCTCGATTTCTTCTACTAATTCTTCATTTGTAACAAAGTAATGGTAAACACTGAGACTTTGAACTAATAAGATAATTTGTGATCAACACATTAAAAAAGTTAGTTGAGTAAAGTTTGATAAATACCATTCTTAAACACTGATAAAGGATTGGATTCTGAGTTCAAGTATTTGTTTAGGAAGCAAAGAAGAAGATGAAGACATTGGGAGCTAGATACCGTCATTTTTTAAAAATATAATAAAAATACAAATACGTAATGAAGAAGTAGACAGTCTGACTGGTAGAGCCATCTTTTGAGTTTCCAATTCAGTGAAAGAGTAGTACAGTCGATTGTTGGCCTACACAGCTGGGCGTAAATAATTGAGCTGAAAGCACCATTGTTTGATGAAAAGGAAATGAAATGGCCAATTGACTTTGACTCTTCAGTGCCTATATGTATGCCTACACACACTTTGGCCAGTAATTACTAACTAGCTCCTTCTTCTTTTGTATTGGTGGAGAGGAAAAGCTCCATAGTTACCAAACCTGGAAAAGTGAAGATCCAGTTATGGAAAGTTTGCGGCGTTTATACATTTATTATCTGACAGAAATTTAAAGACAACTTCATTACACTTTAAGCAGCGGTCACGAGGAATGTCTAAACCCAACTTAACTGTTTCATCCACCTACAAGTTACAGGTCCCAAAGCATATTCTCTAAATGGATGCTCCATTATAATAAAATCCATAAAACCATCTGCTCTTCGAGAAGTTCGACCAACAAACACAGCTCTGGAATGCCTATGAGATGTCTCGCACAAATCAATGATGACCATGGTTGTTGATTTGACGTCTTAACTATTTGTAACATATCCTCATCATCACACCGGGGTTCAGACCATTTGTTTCGTTATTTTGTACTACTTATTTTATTTTATGAACATTTATTCATCTAATAAATAAGATTTGAAGATCTGATCTCCATCACAACTTAACTTATATTCCTTATGCTAACTTGAAAATCGGTTAATAATTAGCTAGTATAATGGAAAGCAGATCGAAAACGACATTTCCTTTTCATGTTTGTACAATTGTTTGGTCCTATGCTTTGCATCGTTTTCTGGTCAAATGTTCACAACCCATAGTTTTTGTTGGATTTTGATTATAATTCACTTATGAGTATGGTCATCATATTCAATTATGTAAACCGAGAGTGTAAACATATCTATTTCGATGTAATATAGGTAGTTCAGTTATGATTTCAATTGTAAGCATGTGGTTCTATTCTTGTAATTTGCCATTGTATTATACTTATACTCCTTGATTACTTTTTGTAGATTAATTTAATTTAACTTTTTTCAAAAAATAATTATTTGTGAATTTCACGTCAAAGAATTCTAAAATAAAAAGAAAATAAAGTATATGCACATAAATACATACTTGGTTCTTTAATATTTAATAAAAAAAATTACTTTAACTTGTTTGAGGTGAATCTTGGAGTAATCGATAAAGTTGTTTTTTTTATATCGATAAGGTCACATGATTAAGTTACAGGAATAGTATCTTTAAAAAAATATAAAAAGCTAATTTCTTAGAACCATAGACCACAGCTGTCCATAAATGTAAAAAGTAAAAACACTATAAATTGATAAAGTTAGAGAAGCTACTTTATATTATATATATATATATATAAGTTGAGAGCGAATATTCATGGAACATCTGTCCCATGTAGACATACAAATTAAAGATGTGAGCTTTACTTATTCATACATTAAATCATAAAAACATTAACTTGTGATTTTGAAGGGAAAGTAATAAACGCGAGAAAATGACGGGTCAGCTTCAACCAATAAAAACAATGTCGGGCTTTGGTTCTTAGATGGTCCCCGCCCTACGGGACCAAAACAGTACTTTATGCCCCACGCTCAGTCCTTAATTTAAAGCCTCAGATTCCAAATATTTTTAAAAAAAATTAATTACAGTAAAATTCTTTTTCCTACTTGAGAGAAACAGTTGTAAAAACCATTGGAAGTTTTAGTTAACAAGTGAACTGATGCTTTTTAATTGTTTTATTTGATTATGTCGAGATTGTTAAATTTGTTATATTCCCCCTAGTTAGTTTTACTTTTTAAAAATATTAATGAATAAATGTCAGCTATTACATCTAGTCTTATTCTATTTCATTAGATTTTCTAATTAGATGTAATAATAACGAAACTAGGACTAAGTGTTTATCGTTATTATTGATCTATATGTCAAGAAATCAGGATAAGATCCGATCCTAACCGTAACATTATAATTGCGAAACTTTTTTTTTCGTATTTTGATTTCCCAAAAATCAATATCACTTTAATCTTATAAAATGATTAAGACATAAATCATAATAAAACGTGATTATTAATTCGTATTTTATCCTGAAACTTGATCATACTTTTGTCGTATCCCTCAAATCGTTTTCGAAATCAATCCATCTCAACCACTGTAGTAGCACAAGTGTTCGACCTTTTACAGTATCTACATAACAGATTGAAAGAACTTTGTAACTCTTACAGAAAGGGTTAAGTAAGAAGTATTAACTCTATTAAAGCTTAAGCCTATTTATAATAGGTTTTGGACATTTCAGTAATTAAATTATAATCTCAATTAAACTTTAATTATAATTACAAATAATTCTAATTAAAAATCAATTATGTTCAAAAAGATCTAATATCTTATATTGATCTTTATTTATTAAATATCTTATATTTAATCATAAAGTTTTTGAAACTTTACAATCAAGTCTAACTTGATAAAATATTTTTGTTCTCTTCAACTTGTTCTTTATATGAGACTCATTAGGTTCCCAAATATGTTAGCAATAATTATAAATTATAATTCAAATTCATAGTTAGAATTAGATAAATAAAAACTTCTTTTAATTTATCTTTAATTCTCTAATTAAACAATTTATAGTCATAGATCAAGATTGACGTCTAGTAACGCATCATGACCACTTAAATATTTAGGAATATCAAAGTAGTTTTGACTAACCTTTTCGTGCATGATTTTTCATATAATTCAATCATTTTGTGAGACAAATCGTAGATAGTTTTATATTTTGTGGGAATTATGAGCAAGTGAAGACAAGATGAAAGAATCTCTTCTAGAGAGATGAACGACTATGTAGAGTGCTATATGCCCATGTCTTGACTTACACCACCATGTGGATCATCCGTTTAATTCTCTGTAAACATGTGAGGAGGTACACGATCTTGTAAACGCTTGTATAAAGATACATGATCATATAACTCTTTGTAACCATGAATGCTTGTCACTAAGGTGGTGCTAGAAAGATACATGGTTACTTATACAATCGTGTAAGTGACCGTGTAAATTGCAGAAAAATTTATTTAGTGATATAAAAGAGAAAAAGACGGGGGTTTTTGTCAAGGGTGCAAGTTTTTGTAGAGAGTGCAGTCATAACGTCCAAAAGTGAGGAAAAATACAGAGAGGAAAAATTTGTTGTATTCTCATCCTTGTTTGATTGTTTTAGGGATTGATTTGAGTGATTGTTAATTGTAACATCAACTTTAGTTTCAATCCCGAAACTTTGTGAGATAACTTGTTGTTGGTGGTGAGATATCAACTTTTTCTATAAATACTTATTGAGTTTAGTGGATTTATTTGTTAGTTTGTCTCGTATTGTCTATATGTGGTTCATGTAGCTCATCACTATCAGATTATGTATGATCACCACTAGTATGTGTTTGGTAACATACTTCATCTTCTTCATTTGTAGACTGCTTAAAAGTTGAAGAAATTGGTGAAGGGCTAACTATGCCATTTAATGAGTTGTAGTGTGATGATTTATATCCACTCAGAAGATCAACACCTCTTATGTGCTCCTGAAACACCACATCCCTGCTCCTGATTACCTTTCACTTCTCTAAGTCATAAAGTTTGAAGTCAAACTGATCACCACCATATCCAATAAAGATATAAGGTATCGACTTTGAGTCAAGCTTCTTTCTTTGATTCTTGAGTACATGTCTGAATACCATGCAGAAAAAACTCTCAGATGATGATATGTGGGATCCTTTCTAGTCTACACCCTCTTGGGAAACTCAAAATCCAATAAAACTGAGGGAGCTTGTTTAATCAAGTAGACTATAGTTCAGACTGCTTTACCCTAAAATGCCTTTGGCAACGTAAACATCCTGAGTATGCAACAAATCTTTTCCAATGGTTATATTCATCCTCTTAGCAACCTTATAGTGTTGTGAAGTCCCTGGTTTAGTTTTCTCATGTATAATGCCATGTGATGTATAGTATTCTTCAAATACCTTAGAGGTAGACTCTCCTCCATTGTTTGTTCTCAAGCACTTCAGCTTCCTCTCAGCTTCCCTTTCTACCATAACATGAAACTTATGGAAAGTTTCAAACACTTTACTCTCAGAGTTCAACATATATAGCCAAGTATTCCTCGACACATCATCAATGAATGTAACAAAATATTTATTACCTCCTAGTGAGTCTTCCCAATAAGACCACAGACATCTGAATGCACCGATTTTATTAACTCAAATTCCTAACAGATCTTTTCTTAAAAGAGACTCTATGCTGCTTTGTATTCAAGCAATGATCGCAAGGATAAACGGCTGTAAGTTCTTAATTGGGATAAAGGATTTTTCAGCTATCAACTTTAATCATTTCTCATTCATGTGTCCCAATCATCGATGTCACAAATTTGGTTAAGATTCCTCTTCGACTGTGTATACTTCTCTGCCACCACACACCTTTAAATGTGTCTTATATAGTGAGAAACATAACTCTCCTCGGGTAACAATTATGGCACCTTGAGATAGTTTCCACTTCTTAACCTCGAAAGTGTGCTGAAATCCTTATTAATCCAACACATTGGCTGATAACAAATTTAACCTTATATCGAAGATGTGTCGTACATCTTTTAAGGTCAGTAAGCATCTAATGTTTGCCTAAACTTAGATATCACCCATACCTACTATCTTAGTAGAAATTTGGATTCCCATCTTTACATTCCCAAAATCTCTTCTTTAGTAGCTTGAGAAGTACTCCATCTTTGAAACACAATGATAAGATGCTCCTGTATCAATTAGCCATTTATAACCAAAATTATTGACATAGAAGCATTCATTAGTTACACAAATTAGGGATAACTCATCATCTGTGCTTGAAGCAGTAGCAACTATACTCTTATCTTCTCTATCATTCTGATGATCTTGATTTTTCTGATCTCTCTTTCACTTATAATAGAACCTCTTAATATGTCCTGGCTTATCACAATAGTGGCATGTCTTCACTTCTTGGTCACCTCTAGACTTTAAATGGTTCTTAGACTTGTCACGACCTTTGGGACCCATACTCTTGTTCCTTTCCCTGCTTTCTATCACAAAAGCTTGCACATTGCGGACTCCAATCTCCTTTCTTTTGTTTTCTTCGTTAAATATACTCTCTTTGATTAGATCCAAAGAGAGCATAACTCTAAGAGTTGAGTTGCTAATTGTCACCATTAACATTTCCCAGTTATCTGGTAATGAACTCGATAGGAACAAAGCTTGAAGCTCATCATCAAGAATGATCTTCATTGTAGTAAGCTTGCTGATTATGTCCTGGAAATCACTTAAATGCTTCGACACTAATTTCCTAGTTTTTAACTTCATGTTCACAAGCCTCTCAATTAGAGAGGCCTTGTTATGAGGAGTCTTCCTTTCATACAAACCTTCTATCTTCTTTTATAACTCAAAAGGATCTATTTCTTAAGACACATGGTTGATATGCTGATGTCAATCCATTGTCTTATATTGCCTATAGTTTTTCGCTTCATCTTTTCCCATTCTCAATCTAACATCTTTTCAAGTTTTGAAAGAACATCATCCTCAACACCTATGTCCACATCAATAGGATCAAAGAGATCCTTGCAATACAAAAGGTCCTCCATCATGGACCTTCATATTAAGTAATTTGATGATGTTAACTTGACCATAGAGTTGTTTCCACCTTCCATAGATGTCCTCAATCCGAACAGTTTTGGGTTTAACTTCTTATTTGGATCTTGAACTCAAATGGCTGGATGTTAAAATAGCCTTCTTGTATGGAGATTAGGAAGAGGAGATATATATGGAGCAACCAAAAGGTTTCAAAGCTAAAGGCATAGAAAATTTAGTATGCAAATTGAAGAAAAGTCTGTATGGCTTAAAACAAACTCTAAGGAAATGGTATCGAAAGTTCAATTCCTTTATGACAGATCATGTTTTCAAACAAACTTATGTCAATGCTTGCGTGCATTTCAAGAAGTTCTTAGGTGCGAACTTCATTATTCTTCTTTTTTATGTCGATGATATGTTGATAATGGGTCAAAACATTGGTAGAATCCAAAAGTTAAAGGAGGACTAGTCTAAATCTTTTGATATGAAGGATTTGAGACATGCAAAGAAGATTTTAAGTATGGAGATAACTCGAGATAGGAAGCACAGGAGATTGTGGTTGTTTTAGGAGAGATATATAAAGCATGTCAAGCCAGTTATTAGGCCACTGACATCTCACTTCAATATGTGTAAGCGTTACTGTCCCTCAATCGAAAAGGAGAAATATGATATGTCCTCTATTCTATACCCATTTGCAGTAGGTTTTTGATGTATTCAATAGTGTGCATAAGGCTAGATATTGCTCAAGCTATTGGGATGGTGAGTAGATTCTTGTCAAATCCAAGGAAGGTTCACTTGGAAGCAATGAAATGATTTCTAAGATACTTGAGAGGCACACCAAAGTAGAGTTTATGCTTTGGTAATGATGAGCAACTCTAGAAGGTTTTACAGATGCAAATATGGTTGGAGATTTTGATGAAAGAAAATCCACTTCAGGTTTTCTGTCAAGTTTAAAGGTGGAGTTATCTTAGGGCAATCAAAGTTAAAAGAAAAAGTGTATGACTTTATCTACAATTGAAGCAGAATATGTAGCTGCGGTGAAAGCTTGTAAGGAGATGCTTTGACTAAAAAGGTTCCTTTAATAATTAAATGTGAAGCAAAAAGACTATGTAGTATTTTGTGATAGTCAAAGTGTTATTAACTTGATCAAAAATACTATATATCATTTCCATACAATGCATATAAATGTCAGATATCATTGTTGAGATTCATGATATAAGAGAAAATATTAATGTTGAAGAAGGTTAATACGAATTTATGAGGGGCTGATATGTTGACTAAAGTCATTCTCAGAAACAAACATGAGCTTTGTTGCAAGCGTGTTGGGATGTATCTCACGTAGATGATGGAGAATAATGTGTATTCCCTAAATTTCTGCTAGTGGGGAAGGTTGTTGAGTGTCCAATGCTATTTTGAGATTTTTGGTAATCATAGACAACTTTATGGTTTGTAGGAATGACGAACAAGTAAAGACAAGATGAAAAATGTCTTCTAAGGAGATACATGGTTGTGTAGAGTGCTACATGCCTGTGCCATGACTTACATGACCATATAGGTTAATCGTGCAAGTCTTTGTAAATGTATGAAGAAAGTGTGAAGAGGTGAAGCAAACATGGTCTTGTACACGCCTATGTGAAGATAAATGACCATGTGTGGGGACCGTGTAACTCTTTATAATTGTGTATGCTTGTGATTGAGATGGTGCTGGAAAGATACACAGTCACTTACACGGTAGTATAAATGAATCCGTAAGTTATAGAAAAAATTATTTCATGATATAAAAGAGAAAAAGACGTAAGTTTTTGTAGAGAGTGCAACTACAACGTCTAAAAGAGAAAATAGTGTTATATTCTCATCTTTGTTTAATTGTTTTGGGGATTTGTTTAAGTGATTGTTGATTGTAACATCAATTTTAGCTTCAATTCTGAAATTTTGTGAGATAACTTGTTATTAGGGGTGAGAGATTAACTTTTTTAAAAATCCTTATTAAATTTTGTAGGTTTATTTGTCGGTTTGTCTTGTGATTTTTTCCTCTACACTAGAGAGTTTTGCACGTAAATCTTGGTGTTTGATTCATCATTTAAAGTTTTTTATTTTCACTTTGTTTTGCTTTTGTCTCCCAACATATTTGATGTAAACTTTAATTTTTAACTTTTATGGATGTTAATACATCATAATCTTGTTGTAAAACTTCATATGATGCTCATTCTACTTTTAGTTATAAATTTATCTATCATGCTTTAAATTACGATTGGTTATATAAATACCATTATTAACCTAGAATAATAATTGTAATTTAAATTTAAAATATAAGGAAGAGAGAGAAAACTATAATTTTATAGTAGTTTAGTCTTTTAAATTCAGTCTCTAAATTTTACTTGAAACTTTAATATGTTATAGTAGGCTCCTTTAGTAAGTAGACATTAAATATCTATAATCAATTGATTTAAAGGCCTTCATAAATGATTAGGAGAAAATCTAAGTGATCATATTTAAGTTTAACTTTTAATAACAATAATAAATTTTATAGTTCAATTCTACATGTTTGTGTAAGGAATCAACAACAAAATTTAATAATTAATTCTTAAACAAATATTTCTAAGCTTTGGGCTACAGTCATTCTTTTTATATCTCTTTTCATTTTTTCTTTAGTATTATTGAGTGTTTATCAATGATTAAAAAATTGAACCGGTTCAGTCGATTTAACTGTTAAAACCTTGAATTTTGCAACTTTTCAGTTTGGTTTTTAATTTTTCGGTTCAATTTACTTTAATAACTCTTATTGTTAAAAATTGATAAGTTTATTAATTAATAAGTTATTTCGTAAATTAATAAGTTTTTATAAATCAAAATTAATTAATTAATTTTTATTTAATAATCTATTTTTTAATAAACTTCAAATTCTTTGATAGATAAGGACAGTCTCTTTCAACCATATTTTAAATTCTTTAATTTTATTTAATATTTAACTAATTTTATAATTGTTTAATATCAGTTAAACCTTATAAAATTTAAAGTTTTTATCTTATCGATTTAATTTTCTATTTACTTTTTAAAACATTGGTGTTTTTCCTCTTTCATGTAAAAATGTCATCACTAAAATTATTCTATTATTATTTATTTGTCAAAATATGTTTGTAATACTGTACTCTAACCAAGTAGAGGCCTTTTAGTAACTTGGTGTTTAAGACTATTGGCTGATAGATTCCCATTAATCGTCCAATCAAACTTGTGCAAACTAGTGGTCAGTCCACCCTTCATTATTTGACCTAACAAGCTGTTCTTCAAACTATTGTTTTCAACATGTTTCTTCGACTTTTGGATTCGAGTTACATACACATCGTTGACAATTGTGTAACATTTTTGATAAATAAATATGATTCTACTTAAAAGAATCATACATATCAAATTAGGACAATTCATGGAATGTTCGAAACATTTGTAACTTCTTTATCTTCGTCATCATCGATACTTAATTAAAATTTCGCTGGAATGTGAGATTCGGAGAAATATGATAGTATAGAACTCTATTCCTATTTAATAAGAGTAACTGTTTCAAATAAACTTACTTATAAATATAAAAAAGTTATTTTGTAAATAATTTAATGTCTTTTTATTTGTATGAAATAGTTTTAATAAATCAAATTGAAAGTCACATGCAATATTCAATTAAAAATGAAGTTCTAACAACTTGTTACTTATTGGTTTCTGGGGCTTCGTTTTAGTTGTTGATTTGGGAATTCCTTTTCTTTGTAGTTGGCTCATACGTGGACTGACTTTCACATGGGTGTCGATATCATCGGGTGCAGCTTAGCCAAATATAAAAGGGCAATTTGACCTTTCTATTTTTATAAAAATTTATTTAGTTATTAATATCTAATTAGTTCATTTTCGGTGTTGTCATCACTCAGTCCGAAATTTCACAATGAAAAGAGAGAATTCTGATAATACGCAATCCTACTCTTACATAGTAAAGAAACTGTTTATGATAGACTTACATGTAAATTTATTTAATAATTTGAAAACAATTTCATCATATTATAATGAAAAATAAATAACTTAATAATATATACTTATTAAAATTGATGAATAATTGAATTTTAAAATTGTTATTCTAAAATAAAATTTTCATTTTTTGTAAACATTTTTATTAATGAAATAATTTAAATTAAAAATTTTGTTTGTGTTTTTTAGAAATATCTAAAGTTTTAGATATATATTAAAATAAAATAAATATCAATAATACTTTATTTATTTACGATTTTTATTAATTTTGACAGTATGAACAAATTTTTATAAATTTAAAAAACAAAAATAGATTACAAGTGTGACAAGTTGGAGTATAGTCACGTTACGTCTTTTTATACTTGTGTATGCATGAAGCTTAAAGCAATTTTCATTTGTGCCACTCCACCAAGTAGGCTTGTACTAGGGGTAAATGAAGGTAGGGTAGGTCTGGTCCTGGAGTGAGTGAGTGCTCTGCTTTCACATTATACCTGTTCCAGTTCATCTCAACGAACTGTACAGTAACAAAACAGTCGCCAAAAGCTCAATCCTTTCTCTCTCAACCTTTAAAGTTCCTTCCTACTTCCCCACTCCTTATAATTACGCTGCTAACCCCATCCATGCTACGCTTCCCTTTATCTACATTATTATAAACAACACTCCTCCTCCTCCTCCTCCTCCTCCTCCTCTTCTCTTTTGTAGTTTCAAGATTCTGTCTTCACGCCAATTCAAGATCATACTCACATTTCTTCAACTACCCTTTTCCTTTTATACCTTTCTCTAACATACCCATCTCAGAATTCTTATACCCATTTCGTTTTGTTTATGAAATTTGAGTCTCTTTTTTATTTCACCAAATCCTCTCGTTATGGAGTTATCTGCAGGGACCGGCGCTAGATGCGGCTTCAGCTCACCAAAACCAGACTATACCGGCTTCGATTCTGTTGCCCAGTTCGGAGAAGATATCCAGCACTTAATTTCTGTCCCACCTGATAACGCTAGCTCTTTCACTGCTCTCCTCGAATTACCCGCCAATCAAGCCATGGAGCTTCTTCATTCTCCCGATTCAACACTCGCGACCCCACCCGAACACAGCACCTACCCGTCGCACAACTTTAAAACTAACTTGACGTTCCCGAGTGACAGTGGCTTAATCGAGCGAGCCGCCAAATTCTCAGTCTTTGCCGGCAACAATTCGCCGGAGACAAGCTCTGTTCCATCCAATTCTAGTGCCAATCTCGAAAAACTTGTGAAGACCGAGCTGACGGAGACGGGATCCTACCTGAACTCGTCGTTGCCGAAGACGGAGAACAAGGTGTTGAATCAGAGGTCGGTAAAGAGGAAGGAGCGAGAAAAGAAGGTAGGGAGATTTGGGGAGCTCAAAATTTGTGGTATTTTCCATTAATCTAATCAAAATTAGTCTCTAAATTGCCAAGTTCGTTGAATCTGTGTAAATTAGGTTAAAGGGTCAGCAAAGAAGAGCAAAAGCGCAGAAAACGAGAGCTCAAAAAATGGGCAGAACCTTCCTTACGTTCACGTTAGGGCACGCAGAGGTCAAGCCACAGATAGCCATAGCCTAGCAGAGAGAGTAATGAACTAACAATCTTAAGAGTTTAATTAATGTGTTGTTAGTTTATAATTACTCTTATTAATGATGATTGTGACGTGGGGGTTTGTTTGGACAAAATGTGTAGGCGAGGAGAGAGAAGATCAATGCGAGGATGAAGCTCCTTCAAGAGCTGGTCCCAGGTTGCAATAAGGTTAGTAGTAGCAACAGTTCCTTTTTCTTTCTTTCTGTCTTTTTTTCCTTTCTTTCTTTTTCTGTTTGGAAGTGATAATGATTGGGTAATGAGGTCTTAATTAATCATTATTTATCATGTTATGTCTATAGAAAGTGTGATTATATATTTGGATTATGTGCATTTAATTACTGAGTTTGTCATTGTCACCTTTTTAGCAAAAGTTGGTCTTTTGCTTTTGTACCAAGAAAAGTGCCTGGTGGGGTGACAACTTGGCATACTTGTAATTTCAGCAGCCTATTGGTGCTATTTTTTTCCGTGTATATGTAAAATAGGAGTTTGTTAGGGGCCCTTTCTGAGGTTGGTCTTGTCATATTTAGTCCTGGAGTACTGGCCTACTGGGTCTGTTGTCATTCACTCTTTCTTTTAACCCTGATTGGCCAAGATTTGGACTTGAGAAACAAAAAAATGAACTTGTTTGTAAAACCTGCTTAGCAACATTTTTGCCCTGCCAAGTTCATTCGATGTTTCGAACACTGAAACCATTGTAGATGTTGATCATGGAACATGCAAACATGATATTCATTCAGCCCATTCTATGGCAAAGAAGTCGATATTACCCATGGACTAGACTGAATTTTATTATGTACAAAATGCTTAGCTGGAAGTGCCTTGAAGCACTTATTATTCTGGCTTTGTTATATCCAAAACTGGGTCCCAATCCCATTGGAAATAGTTATCATCATCAGTGATATCAACTTATCCTACAAGTTTGGGATCCATTTAGTGGATGATGAATAGATGATAAAAGAGACGACTTCTTTCAATGGAGTTTGGTTGAACTGAAAAGGGACATGTCATGACAGGCACTGAATTGATTATAGTTTTCTTTGAGACATCAAACCAGATAGCCATGTCGCTTCTCCATGTATATTTTTCACCCAGTGATGGTGAGCAATTACGGCAGATGTTGCTCATCTGTTTGGATGCACATATATTCTTCCGTGGAGTGTTTCTACCCAAGGCTCCAGTAGAGTAGTTTTTCTAATGTAGGGCTATGGATTATGAATCCTTGATTCCAGGAAGGTAGAGGTTTAATTTGTCACCCAAATAGTTACCTATTTTTATCAGATTCCTACACACATTCCTTGCTGATTATGCATCTCTAAAATTTATTTTTCTGTTAGAAATTCTCTTTACATCTATAGACCTATTAGCTTCATCTTATGTTGATTTCACTTGGTTTAAAAGGTTGATTGTTTTATCATTCTGTAAATTTACCATTGATTATGTTCTATACATTAGTTTATGCTTCTGTTATATGATTGCTGAATGGAATATTATTTTCTTATGCAGATTACAGGCACAGCATTGGTACTTGATGAAATAATCAATCACGTACAGTCTCTTCAACGCAAAGTAGAGGTCAGATTTCCATATACTAGTCATTAATTTTTACCTTTTGAAGCTACATAATATATTGTTAACTTGAGCATAGTTCAATCTGACCTTCATGAAGTACCTGTCATTGATCAATTGTTTATCTTCTCTCATCTTGTTTTTTAGTTTATGTTTGTGATTCATATGGGTTGTCATTTTAATCTTGTTGAATATTTCTTTGGTTTCAGATGTTATCAATGAGACTTGCAGGAGTCAACCCAAGGATTGATTTCAATCTTGACGCCATATTAGCTGCAGAAGTGAGTTATTGTTCTTACTGTACCTGTTTATTGTTAAACAAAGGGTGTTATAGTGTAAATGCCAACTTGAGACCAGTTCAAGGGTTTCAACCTTGTATAGCTACTTGTCAGTAAGGCTAGTTTAGAGAAATTCTAAATGACTGAGTCTTGAAACACACTCACTGCTTTTAGAGGATAAACTTTGTTGCTTAATATTTTTTCTCCTCTGACTGCACTTACTTTCTTAACAATTTTGTAGAACGTATTATGGAAAGAAAGCAACTAAATTTCTTTTACTGTTCTACCGGGATGGTTATTCATTGTCTACCGATTGATTCCCCTTTCCAATTGAACTGCGGCGTGCTAAGTCTCTGTTTTTTGTTCTTCATTGATTTTAACTGTGCCTGTGCCCCTACTATTGCAATCATTAAATTCTCCAGATTTCAGTATTCTGGCATGCATATCAAATCTTTGTAATTATGCAAGGCCCTGAAAATTAAACTATGATACTTTGTTAAATTCAAATGAGAAGTCAATATTTTCCAGTATGGAATTCATCCAGAGAGAGGGAAAGAGAGAGTTGGGGACATGCCACATGAAGTTTGGGAATCTGATTGTTTTCATTTTTTTGAAAAATGTTGGGGATCTAATTTTTGAGCTATTGTTTAGTGCTTTGAACTATCCCTTTGAATTTTCAGAGTGGATTGCCAATTGACAGTAACTTCCCCAGCATGGTTATGCCAATGATGTGGTCAGAAGTTCAAGTCGACAGGAACAGACAGCAGAATCAACAACAATGGCAATTTGATTCGCTCCACCACCCAGTTTGGGGAAGAGAAGAAGAAGAAGGTCATAAATTTGTCACTCCAGAGAACTCCCTTTTAAGCTATGATTCCTCAGCTAATTCAGGTAGATCACACTACTTCGTATAATTCCTCCATTCAAGAAGTATGCACAAACTGTAAAATTATGTTCTTGTATTCCTGATTATTTGTTAAGAACTAAAATCAATAGTGGTGTGCTATGTTATTTGAAATTTATATATGGTGCATCTTGACACTGGAAATTAGGATTGCCCTGCAGAATTCTTTCAATCTTAATATATATATATCTGTGTGTGTGTGTGTGTGTGTACCTATGTGTATATATAGGTACGAACCTTTTGTGGTCCTCCAGTGAATTTGAGCATATAAATTTCAAGCTACAGTTGAGTTTTGAACCTATTGCATTTTAAATGTATTTCATTGTAACTATGGTACTAACTGGACAAAAATAGTCCAAGAAAATTTGATTATTGGCTTCTTTTTGAAATATGGAATTCTTTCCTATTGCAATGAAATTTTCTGGTTGTTTATATGATGTAAGGAACATTACAAATATATTTGAAGATGAATAAGTTTGAGATCACAAGGCTAACATTGAGATTGTTATTGTGGCACAGCATCTTTGCACTTGAATCAATTGAAAATGGAGCTATGAAGACACGGATGCCGCTACTATAGAATTGTAGCTAGTAATGTATATACAGCAGGAACCAAAGGGTGAGGCCTGAAAATTGGTATGGGTTTTCCATCATTAGGCTATATGAAAGGTTAGACGGAAGCCTGGATTTCTCTCAATTGGAGACGAGGAATTTCTAGAATCACATTCTTACATTTCAACATTGTTTATATCATTATGAATATGATGGCATGTATACTAACATCTGAGAGTTATTCAGTCCACTGCTTACATATTTTGTAAGGTGATTGATTGATAATGTAGAAACCTACGAATGAACAGTTTGCTTAATTGTGACTCAGAGTTAATATAATCAGAGTGATTGTTATGCTAGCACTTAATCTATCAAGTTCTGAAAATAGGTTTCGTGCCATTACTTAATATATCAAGTTCTGCAAATAGGTTGTCTTCTCTATGATCTCCTAGCCTCACTTATATACGCACAAGTGTTTTTTTACAAGCTAAGAAAATATCTCGACGATAAGAGAGAATCTCAACCTACTTAAAATAGCTCATGCATTAAAAGGTTACAATATATACCAAAAATAATAGTTATCTAATTCCTAAATTCGTGCCTAATACTCTCCTCAAGTTGGAGCATGAGTATGATGAATGCCAACTTGGGAAGTAGAGATATAAATTGTTGTTTGCCCAATGCCTTTATAAAAATATCAACTAGTTTCTTGGAAGTGTGGAGTGAGACAAACGGTCCTTTTTAAATTTTATCACAAAGTGGCACTTAACTTCAATGTGTTTGATGCATTCATGAAACACTACATTAGATGCAATATGCAATGTTGCTTGATTATTACAATATAGTCTCATAGGAGTTGTGTATGTTAAAGTAAGACTGGAAAACAATCCATTGAGCCACTTAAGCTCACACATTGTAGAGGCCATGACTTTATATTTAGTTTATGCAGAGGAGTGTTAAATAGTGTGCTGTTTTTTATTTTTTCATGAAATGGGTGAATTCCCAATAAGTACAAATATGTTTTTTTTGACAATTAAAAGGAAATTATATTACTCAAAAGGCTATAAGCCTACAATGTACAATCTTAAAAAGGAACAAAGATAAGAATAAACAAAACAAAGGCTCACGAAAAGACCTCAAACAAAAGCCACCCAAAACTAGCCCCTACCTACAGATGCCACCGCCTTCTCATAGCCAAACCCAAACCAAGTTGATTGCCAGTTACAATAAGAACTTCTCGGATTGCATTAAAAATATAA